>JAPYZJ010004958.1:0-12491 GCA_030522765.1 Ophioninae sp. B BG-2022a
ATAGAAAGGAACACAAATTATTTACAAAAATCGCAAATCCAGGTATCGCACTCTGGCCCAGCGCAATCAGTATGTGCCCAGAGTCCACACATGAGGCACATGATCCATGTTTCCCCATGAGTATCATTCGAAAATAGCATACCATTGTCACAACGACGAAGGCGCTCGTTCGACTGACATGCTACTACTTGTCCGCGTAAACGGGAGTAGAAAGCGACAGAAAATCACTGTTTATTGCGTGTGTGAGTTTGCATTTGAGGGAAATAGGGGTATTTCATATTAGGGATACTATCCCATATTTGGTCACTTTCCTCTATGCATGTATGAATAATAAACATCCTTATCGAACTTCGTCGCCAATATTTGGCTATTTGGATTGTGCAATATGGCGTTTTACCAAGAAACAATCTTACAGAGGAACTTTATTTTTGTTTATTATATGCACTTTTTCTCTATCCAAAAAGATCGTGCATCACACGTCGTAGGCTCTTTTGGCGAAGCTAATTTGAAAAGTGGTCAAGATCCGCAGCCATTTGAATGATTCCAATGGCCGAGTTTTGCATCCGTTTTCCCTCCGACCTGGGACAACACGTTTAGCCTTTGATGACAGTTTTTTCCTTCCTTCCTTCCTCTCTCAACCCATCCCTACCCCCCGCAACTTCTATCTTTCTCTCTCTATCCCTCTCGGTTTGTGCTCCTCGTGCTTCGCCTCGGGGATTCCGCGGTCTCGTATCTCGGTCAGATTTCAGACTTCAGATTTCGTGAGCTCTCTTTGGGCGTATCTTAAGCGTCGTATCTCATCTAGATAAGTGTCAGCGACGGTATCAAGATTAACTCGCCTTCGCGTGTGTATGAGTATGTGCATGCGCCTGTGTGGTAATCTTCTCGCGAGAGGCACGTGGCTATTATGTACACGTACCTTCGTGTATACACGCCCGTACGTACGTCTCACTCGTTTTACCCGATTCGATCTAAATTCGGGTATCGTCGATCGTGAAATGGAATCCCTCTTTTAATGCCTCGCTTACCGCACACCAGTGCGCGTACGGGAGAACACAATCGAGATACCGCTCCAACGTACGCATCACTGTGGTATAATAGTAACACACGCAACGATATTTACGCATTTCAGAGAGAGAGAGAGAGAGAAAGAGAGAAAGCTTGCGATACAGACGTTTCATTGATGAAATTCGAGGCCTCGAAACTCCCGCGCTCTTCGAATAGCGCGTGTTTCCTTCAAGCCTCCCTTTCTATTCCCCCCTGTTCGTAAGCTTGCTGAAACGCCTTTTGGCAAAAAAGAACAACTCGTAACAGGAAAAATCGATTAGCCTCGCTTGTAACGATCAAACTCATGATCGTGATGATTTTGGGATGAAATAGCGGTCATGAAAAACCCCGAGCAAAAACTGTAAGAATCCAAATTGGATTCCATACTTGTCGGTTATTTATGATCGGAACGTCATGGGTTATTTGGGATACCGAAACGCCGCGCGTATTTTGTTTTGCTATTCGTTTTAGAATTAGAATTAGCGAGTTAGAAATAACGATATCTCGAATTCGAGTTTTTCGGTGCATGCAAACGGTGCATATATTCAAATGTATTGCTCATATGTTTTTATCAGTAGTGTATCATTAAATACTTTTTTTGTTGAATCATCTGTATCAAGGAATTTTTGCAATAGATAAATGAATATGTTGGAAACTGATGACCTCGTAGCAAGGTTTTTTCTTGATTGAACGGATCGCGGGTCGAGTAATCTTTATGATAATGTTCTTTGTCACGATTTATGAAGTTTTACAGGGTTAAAGTTCGTATCGATAGGATGCAACGAACGTTTCTGCTTTTTGCTTACTTTATGCAAATTCACTGGGATCCACAAATGTTTGGATTTCCAGGAACAAACAATAGAGAAAAAATCATTTTCGCTGCATGCCAACGATGCAAATATTTGAAAGCTCCTCATCGGATATTCTCTCGTTACATCAAACGTTTTATCTTTTTAATTTTCATTTTTTTCATAATCCTGTCCTTAAATTCTATATACGCGAAGTCCAATCTCCGTTATTCATTAGTCCTAAAATTTCAATTTACCACAGGAGAAGAAAATAATCGAAATGAAGAACGCGCAGGTTCCGCGATTTCAAGTTTTCAATTCCCAACAAATTTAAATATCAGGCTCGTTCAACGTTACGTTCCGAGATGACCCTTGATCGTTAAGTTTGGCAAAGATGCATCACGAATTACGTATAAAAATAACAAAGAGGTTGAGCATAAATCAGAAACATTGAATTTTCCGATTCGAGCCGTCGTCTCGATGCAAATCGTTTCGCGTGCCTATACATACCCACCGCATAAATAACGAAGCTCCGTAGGTTCGGGGATTTCTCGTATACGTTGGTAAAACAAACGACCGCGCCGCGTGCCAGATTCGCTTAACGAATCGTCGTTGCGAAATTCATCATCGTAAAATGTTTGCGGCGTGACGGGTACAAGCATAAAAATATAATATAATCAAAATCGTCCTTACGAAAATATTCGGCGTTCTCTTCCGTCGACAACCAAAATAATCCGTTCGTGACATGAGAGTGTATGATACGTGCCGAAGCGTTAGAAACCACCGTAGAAGAGAGATTATCGATCTTCCTACAGCCGAGGCATACGAAGGGACACGACACACACACAGTTCCACGATGTGCTTCTTCGTTTCGACACGTCGCTGGTCGCGGCGGGCGCTTCGTAAATTCGTGGAAACTGCTGGGCCCGCGTGTGTCGAAGATTTCGCGAGAGGTCATAGAGGAGAGAGAACGAGGAACGTTGTTGACAAAGGTGGAGTCGCTTTGTTCTCCTTCTCGAACGGCGTTTCGTTTCTCTCGTTCCACGGCTTCGAAGTATTATTCTTTTTTCCTCTTTTTTTTCATCCGAAGAGCGTTGACAACACCTATTCGTTTCTCCGTCTCGCTCTCGTTTCCCGCGCGTGCGCCGATGATACACGTTGGTGTAACCGTCGCCAGAGGGCAGGGGGGTTTGCGAGGCGCGGCAGGTCGCGATGGTGGGGGTGTCGAGGACCGGAGGTGCAGTCGGGAGACGCGCGATGGAGGGGAGATCGTCGAGTTAACGCCCGTGCGGAGGTTGGCTGGAGTTAGGTCCCGCTCGTAGTTTTCCCCTCTCGAAGTCTTCGTCCCGTCGCTACGCGAGTAAGAGAGACGGAACAGTCGAGCACTCGCGGGTTTTAGAGTGGGAGAGAACGCGAGAGCGACTGCGCGAGGAATAGTTGCTCGTAGGCGTAGCCGCACCGATCGTAGCGCCGCCACCGAGCGAAACCGTAAATTCCCGAGTGCAGGCGTACGCGAACGGTCGCGCGCCGTAGTAGAGGCGCCTACCGAGCAAGGGAGAAAGAAAGAGTGTGAGAGAGACAAAGAGAGTCCACCTAACGTGTGGATATATCGTGAGCCGGGGCCCTCGCCTCGATCCCGTGTTTTCGTGCGCTTTAGTTCCGCGCCGGGTGCCACGATAGTTGGATCGAACGAGAGAGAGTCGTCGTCGTTGTCGATGCCGCGCGCGTGTGCAAATATATATATACATATATATATACATATATGTATATGAAAATTTATATATGTATGTATATATATATATATATATCTATATAAATAAATAAATTTACACACAATTAGATGTGTGAGTGCGAGTGTGTGTGTGTGTGTTCCACGTCGCGCCCGCGTGTCCGTGTCAACGCGAGCAACGTATTCGAAATCTCATCAATTTTCACGCGCACACATCCTCCCACCCCAGCCTCCCTCTACCCGCCAATGGACGCGATAACGAGTTTCGTTCGCGCGTAAAAAAACGATCAAAACATTGCCCCCTCTTTTCCTACCCCACTCTTACCCCACCGATATACCGCGAGATCGGTTCAAGTGCGCCCGCGAGAAACCCGGAGGACGCGTGCTGAACATTTTTAAGCGATTTTCTTGATCACCCTCCCCGGTATTACAGTCGCGAGTGATTCTTGAGGGCGTTAAGCATGCGTCGGAGGACCACATGATCGTGTTACAACGTGGATCGAACCCAAGGGATTTTCGATAATTCAACGAAGTGTTCGCGCAAACGGAAATATTTTCGCTTTTATCGACGGTGCAAGCTTAAACGTATGCAGCTTTGTGTATCGTTTATGTGGAGATACACGTACGTGCGTAGAGAAACGGCGCGAGGAATGGACCCACCGACACCATCTAGTTCCGTCAGTCCGAACTAGACGAGACTGGACCACCCGGTTCTGTTCCGTAACGTTTCAACCGTCGCGATCGAAACCGATCGTATTTATTCTTCCAAGATGTGTCGCGAGTGTTTGAAG
This sequence comes from Ophioninae sp. B BG-2022a, assembly GCA_030522765.1. Classification (NCBI taxonomy): domain Eukaryota; kingdom Metazoa; phylum Arthropoda; class Insecta; order Hymenoptera; family Ichneumonidae; species Ophioninae sp. B BG-2022a. The sequence goes on from JAPYZJ010004958.1 coordinate 4,356, forward strand.
TGCAGTGATTTGGTGATTACGTAGTGTTTTACGTACGCAACGAGAATTATTGTCAGAATAACGAGAAAAGGAGGGAGAGAGAGAAAAACAGAAAAAAACGAGAATATAACACGGTTACAAACGAGCTTTCGTCGGCTTATCGAGCGGATTTCGACCACTCGAGATAAGGTAAGCAAAACCCACGATCTTACCCGAAATCCATCAACCCGCGCCCGCCATCTCGGAATACTAAATAAAAACCGATCGGGGAGATTTCTCTTTATCGTTGACCAATCGTATCATCGAAACGTTATCGAGCTGAAAAAAAACGACTTTATCTTCCGAATCGTCGCGGGTTTCGCCCGGTCGATCTTACTTCGATCGGGACGCGTGGCGGGCACGGATCTCTCACGGAAAATAAGGTCACCTGTGAGCCTCGAAACACCGGAAGCAATCGTAAGATTTATTTCATCCATCCATATACAAAAAATACGAATTCGTTCCGCTCTGGTCTAACGCGCGTGACGTCACGAAAATTCGACATCGCGACGAAGTGCAATCGGAAATCAGTGAATAAATCTTTGTTTTTTTTTTTTTTTTGAAAACTCGAAAAATAAAGAAAATTTGAATTTTCGGCTTTTTGCCGGAAAATTCGTGAAACGGAATCGTTTCCGGTTACTTGAAAGAGAGGTTACGAGGTTTTTTCGATTATAGCTGCTTTTCGCGTCCCTTCATGTATCTACTCACATATCTGTGATACGTTTGAACTTTGATGAAATTTCGCACGAAAGGAGATCGCGATCGATTCTACGATCCGTTGAACGATCGGATGGTCACCCATTATCGCAGGGAAAGTAACGTCGCGCGGGGAAGAATAAATCGGGATATCGATCTCCGTCGGCTCGCGCGCATCCTTCTCCTATCGCGTTTCGACACCGTATCCTGAAGCTTGGCATTCTTCTCTAATGTCGTTTCATCACAACCGCGATTATTGTTTTTATCCCCGTGGACGATATTCGAAAATCAAGAAATTACGATTTCTCTTCGAAATATTCTTTTCGTATTTTTTGAAAGTTCTCATAATAAAATCAGTTTTTTCAACCCTTCATCCCGATTCATGGGTCGTTTTCGACCCAAGCGATATTTCAAAGTGCTGTAATTTTTCGTGAGGTACCTCCAGATTTTCAATAACAAAAGTGTAACAATTTTTTTTTTCTTTTTCAAAATATTTCTATTGGGGCTTCAAGTTGAAGGTTGAAAGAAGCTCCATGCATTTTTTCAGATTTTTAAAAGCGTTTTTACTGATCCGAATAACGCAAAGACGAAAACGACCCACGAGTCAGGATGGAAGGTGCCGAAAATATGAGTCGAGATGAAGGGTTAAAATGTACTTTTTATAGGGAATCATAAAAATGAAAACTCAGAATGTTGAACGGGTATTGAAAAAATGACCCGTTTTAAGTTGAAGTTTGTTTCGTTTGGACACACCGGAAATCCACGATTTCAGTTTACATCGAAAAGTCACGAAGTTTACATCGTCTGATTTCAGCGAAAATAAATACGTTTCAACGTTTCAATCTTAAGCTTTCGAACTTTGAATTTTGTTTTTTTTTTTAAATTTTTTAATCACCCCAGTCTTTTTGCATAATCTCATAAAATATTTTCGACTTTAAAGAACAAAAAAGTTGAATAATTGAAGCAAAGAATTTAATTATTTTTCATTTGTTAATTAATCGTTAGCTTCCAGTGATGGCAATTTCAACGTGATCGCATTCGATTATTCAAAGAATTGCCGTTACGTTTACTATCTCTGCCAAACAGTAGATAATAGCGAAAACGCAATACGAGATCGGTTCATCATCGGGATAAAAAAAAACAATTTATCGATTCGTTTAAACGATTTTTTAATATCAAAAACGTATCGAGAAAATTCATCAATTAAAAATTGTTTTGAAGCATAAAAGTTAAAGCATAAAAGATTAACTTTATTAATCAATAAGAAAAAATTAATGAAAATAATTTCGAAGAAAGAATATTTGACTTGATAAAAGGAAAAAAGTTTATTCAATTAATAAATAATTCAAACAATTCAGTTAAAAAAATAATTCAATGTATAGAATATTTAAAAAATATTCTTTCCGGAATTTTATATATTCTTTTATGTTAATAATTATTTATTTAATGAATACTCGTACTTCTCGTTTTTGAATATTAAATTATTCAAAAAACATACATTTAAAAATACTCTTAACTCACTTAACATAAAAAAACAAGTATGATTATTCAATTTAAAAAAAAAACAATTATTTATACAAAGGAATAAATAAAATTCTCGAGTAGAATGCACAGTCAGCCTCAATGAATAAATCCATTTGATCGCTATTAATAAATATTCCATTTGTTCCTTCCGAGCCCTTATCGCGGATTCGATCCTCAAAGAACAATCGCCTGGAAAATCCAAACGGTAGAAACTGGATTAAGAGTCTTCCTTCCAAGCATCGATCGCGAATTCTCTCATCGCTGCCGCGTAATACCCGGTATTTGTGTTCCAATTGAGGAGATTGGAGGAAAAAAAAAACAAGATAGAAAATAAAACTCGTCGTCACCCCTTCGTGGCTTCGGGGTAATTGGTTATTTACAAGTATAATAAGCGCGCATGCGCGAACCTTTGCTAAGGACTCGCAAAGAAGTGGTTTTGCGGCTTTGGAAACCTTCGAGAAAAATTTACCCGCGTTCCATCTTTTTTCTCGTTCGCTCTGGTTTTCATGAGGTTTAAGTTCGCAACGTTGCGACGCAACGAAAATCATTGTTTTTTATTTCCTTATTTTTTTATTTCTTTTATTCTTTTTTTTTTTATTTCTCTATATCTTTATCTTTCACTGTAATCGTAATTAAAATACCTCAATAATTATCCAAATCTTTATTTCAATAACCTAGAATTCAAATCTGAAAATAAAAATTTTGCCAAATTATAGATTTTAGGAAATAAAAAAAATGAGAAACGATGCAAACTTCAAGTCCATGGTTTTTATCGTAAACCCCGATGGGGATGTCGTTTCTTCCCTCGTACGAGATCGCTTCTCGAAACCAATTCAAAGGTGTGATTTTTCGTGAATAAACTACGGATTGACAAACGGCTGAAAATTGCAATATCGACGGCGGGGCGGGGGGGGGGGGGGGGGACAAACATCCCCTTTAATCGTTCGGAGCTATTCTCTTATAAATATAAATGCGTTGGGGAGGAAAAAGAAACTAAGAGATGGAGGGAAAAAAAAGAAAAAAACGGAAGATACCCGAAGATTTATTTGTTTTCGTGTTTGCATTGTTTGTTAACGCTCGGGGCGTTGCTATCGCCGTTTGTGCGAAGCAACGAGTATAATGGAACAATTAACGACGATTCTTGACGGCGGGATGTTGGGGAAGGGAAAATAGCGAGGAAAGACGATTCCGAGTGCGCTCGAATGATGATTTTATTTCGTGATTTTCGTTGTCGTTATTTTTCAGAGATGTTCGTTTCGTATCGTAATTTTCGAAATGAGGATTCGAAGAAACAAGATCCACGCATCCGGTGAAGGGGTTTTTCGAAAATGAAAAAAAAAAAAAAAATCGGTTTTCGTTGCTTTTTAATAATACAAATTTGAGTGTCGTCATTTGTATACGACGAGAGTTCTTGATTTTTTTTCTTTTTGGGTTTGGGGTATTCAAACATTATTTATCGACTAATGCTTTTCAGCTATTCGATGATATATTTCGGAATGAGAAAAAGTAAAAAAATATTTAATTGAAAACCCTAAATTGGCGAGATTCGAGTACCGTTTGTATTAGAAATATGTAACATGAAATTTCTCGAAATATAGGCTAACGAAGAGCCAATGAGAAAACAAAAAGTTAGAAATTCATTTCCGGTTGTATTTTTATTGATCGAAAGAGAACGCTCCGCGATTAAACGCTGCGCTCGAGGGTCTCGAATGATCAGTTCGGATTGTGAGTTTGCTCAAAAGTGACGCGTGCGCTCATAAGCGACGACGACGTTGTATTTGCGTACGCGGACGCAACGTATCAGCCCCCGCGGTTCAGTCGAGGGAGGTTAACGTTCGTAATAGTTGTCAGGCAAATGAGACTAATCCCACTGACACGATAGCTATTAGATACGCTGACTGGTCCTTAAAGAAGTTTTCTTTCGGAACATTCTTTGCGTGCTTTTCGTTTCTTTCTATTTTTAACACTTTTTTATTTTTTTTTTGTTTGGGTTTGTTTGGGTCAAGAATTCCAAGATTCGTTGCTTAATGCTCCGATCATAACTTAATATTCAATACATTAATTATTTATATTTAATCTAAATAATTGAATCGTCGCCGAATTAATTATTGAAAAAAATATCAATGCGAAATGATCGTCTAATTATTCGTTAATTGTTGATTAGTTCATTAATTCATTGAATTATTCATTAATTCACGTTCGTTCCACGAATTATCACGGATTGATGGTTAATTTATAAACCACGAAACGAGAATCGATTTAACGATTGATTAAACGAAATGAAATTAAATTATTTGATCGTGTATTAATTAACGACTGATTCGTTGAACCTAATCGTTAATTAATGCATACTTGAGGGATCTTTGATTCAAGGATTAATTAAATTAAATTAATCATTGCGTGATTATGTATTATTTAACGATTTATTGATCGAAACTAATCGTTAATGAACAGTGGGGAATGGAGTTGTATTGGTCGGTTAGTTAAATTAAATCGAACATCGTTTGATGCTTAATGAAAGTTTAATTCACCGGAACTTATCGTTCATTAATTAATAAAGAAATTACGATTACCAATTGTTTTCTTTTTGACGTTTTTCCTTTTTTTGAGATTTCTGTATATGATTTTGAAGTTTTCAACGTTCGAATAACACGAAACGTCGATCTTTTCGATTTATCGATTTTTTTTTGTCTCCTTCGAGAATTAAAAATTGATCGAACTGTTTTGAATATTAGCTGTCGTACGATCGCGATCCGCTAAAGAAAAAAGGTTTTCAACGACAAAAAGCAAAACGTACGAAAATAATTCTTTTTTTATTTTTCAATTCTTTTTCACTATAATCGTAATTAAAATACCTCAATAATTATCCAAATCTTTATCGTGATAACCCAGAATTCAAATCTGAAACAAAAATAATTCGCCAAAGAATAGATCTAAGGAAAAAAAAATGAAAAAAGAAATTTCATTGCGCGCAACGATCCTTCAAGTCCATTTGGATCGACCATTGAGGAAATTATGAGTTTATTCCCCCCCCCCCTCTCCCTCCGCGCTTAAACATCGCCGAATCCAATTTCGTCAAAATTTCAACATCGAAGTCGACCGTCGAATAATTGGGAGGCGGGTTTTAAACGTATTGCTAAACACTTTGTACCACAATGTAGAAATGGAGGCTCGGAGAAAAAAAAAAAGAGGAAAGTTAACCGCCTCGTAGGTCTCAGCAACCGTTCCCTTCGTCCTCGTGTTACATGAGATATCTCTCTCTCTCTCTTTCTCTTTCTTTCTTTCTTTCTTTCTCTTCTTGATATTCGCCTTTTTGAGTCTTCAGCTCGTTCGCATTTTTTCGTCCCCTAAAGTCCGGGCAACGTCCTACGTCGACCTCACGACAGAGAGGGAAGGAGTTCGAGAGGGATAGAGAGGGAGGAATTTTTTTCGGATATTGAGTTACCAAAGAACGATATACACATGGGAAGATTCTTGAAGGCCCAAACTAGCTCGTTTTATCCGTATATCCACGTCCCTTTCTTGTTAGTCACCTTTACCCTTGATTGCACAAATTTCTCGCGGCCACGACCTTTATCGCTTTTAACATACTCATTTTCTCCCACTCTCGCGTCTTTTCGACTCGAACAAATCGTACCTCGAGAAGGTAAGATTTCTTCACCGAGGTCCGTTCCATTGTCCTTCCGGTCACGTCGCTTACTATTCTCACGTTTTTTTTTCTTCTTTTTTTTCCTCCCCCCCCCCCCTCTACCTCTTTTTTTGATAATTCGAGGAAACGCTGTTTCGATCCCGAGAAATCTACGAAGAAGAAACGAGAATCGCGAAGGTTTTTGAAAAAATAAAAAGTATTGAGAATACCTCTGGTCAGCGTTTAATCAGTGCACAAAAATTTATCGGAAATTCGTGGTTTCCGTTGATATTTGATAGACGCTCAAGCTCGTGACGTTGAAACGCAAAGATATATGTTTTCGTTCCTTTTTGTTCTTCATTCAGTTTTGATTTTCTAGTTTCTGGTTTTCAGTTTCCAATTTTCAGTTTTTAAAACTTTCGTAAAAATTTAAATTGTAAATTTATTCTAAGATTGATAAAAACGTTTCGACCGTTCTCTTATCAGAAATAAGCCGAAGGATTAATAACATTCGGAAGTGAGTGTGTGTTTGGGTTTGTTCTCACCTTTTTTTAAAACTGTGCCGTGAAAATCGTGTTCGAGCATTTATACATATTTTTATTTAAAATTTGATTATAAATTATGAAAAGTTGATTGCAGTTTAAATATAAATTTTTATCGTCAATAAAAGAAAAGTAATTAAAAAAATCGTTAAATTGCAACAATGAAAAATTATCAACTTATAAGAAAATAGAATTAATAGGAAACAGTACATTTTTCCGTCGTTCCAACGACGGTGTATTTTCGACGTCGCCGATTTTATAGGGTTTGATGAAAAAAAAAATAGATCGACTTTTTCTCGTTTTCGTCGAAGAGCGAATTTTCCTATGAGGGTCAAGGAGAGCCAGTTGAAAAGTGTGTTCCGCGAGATCGAAGAAACGTCCGAAAGTCGATTGTTCGATTGGCTCGGATGAGCTCGACCGTCGGACGGAGGCGAGCTCCGTTGCCCTCCACTTTCCTACTTCGTGCTCGAATTCACGATACTTTCAGTCTTTTTCTTCGCTTTTCGCTTCGAAATTTTTATTTGCCTCGGTTTATGTGGGGTCAAAGTTCGCGATGTTCGATCCCAACGAAAATGCCTTTCGATTTCTTATTTTCAACCTTCAAAATCAAAAAACTACAAATCTCGCGAAATTCAGGGAAAAAAGTGAGTTTTGGTTCGTTCTGCGAAATCGAAAACGAAATTGTTGAAACTGCGTCGTCGGAGTTCAATGAAAATCTATATTTTTTCCGTCCATTTTAATTGCGATAATTGGTTAAACTTTTTTTTTAACCTGAGTACCAAAAAAGCGAACGTTTTGAAAAACCTACTTTTTGCAACGGAAAATCTGCGTCGAAACAGTTATGAAAGGCGAAAAGGCTTGGGTCGTTGCAACGGAATTTATTCGAATTTCTCATTTTCAATATCATTAAAAATAGTATTTTGTATATTTATATTAAATTAGATCACTAAAACAAAATCCATAAAATCCTAGTCATCTTCCTGGCACTAAAAAGCTGTCAAAATTATTTCGAAAATGAAAATAAAATCATATTCCTTGTATCGAACTTTGCAATTTTATGGGCTTCGATTTCGAATATTTGCTATACGACGAAACATATGATCGTCATTTTTACAATTTTACGAAATATTTATTTTTCACCTTCGAATACCGGATTCCCAAACAAGAGTGAAAAATGTATTAAAGAATTCTGTAGGTGAAGATTTTCGTTAAAAAAAAAAACAATGGTAATTCTGTTTTTTCACAAAATTCCTCACCCAAAAGCTCTTCAATAAATGTTTGTCTCGCTGAGAGGTTTTCCGAAGTGAAAAAAAAATATTAAAAAATTATTCAATAAAATTAGATAAATTTAAAAAAATTAGAGATTAATTTTTAACGATAATTTTTATCGCGCTCCTGGGAAGCTTCGATCTCGTTGCGACGTTGCAAAATCAAGTCTAGCTCCATCGATCGTAAGAGTGACCAGGAGTGGCCGTCGTTGATTTTTCTCATTGGTTGTTTGTCTTTTTCAACGGTGCCCTCGAAACTCCCGGTGATTTCGAAGCTCCCTCGAAAAGCCACGAGGGTTTCAACGGCGTGTATCTCTTCATTTAAAAATCGTCCGTTTTTTGTGTTGTTCCACGGGTTTCCTCGCGACTCCCATATACCTCGGGTGCTCGTTTATTTTTTCCTCCGGTTGGCGCTCATCGCCAGGATTCTCGGGGGCCCTCCTCTTTCTTTTTTTTTTTT
>JAPYZJ010004959.1:0-12489 GCA_030522765.1 Ophioninae sp. B BG-2022a
TAACAAATAAGCGGGTAAGATGGGGTACCCCGTCTTGCCCGCAAATAGATACCCCATCTTTCCCAAAGTGGTCTCCTAATGGATATTAAATTTTTTGAGCTTATAAAACCAAGCAGGCCGGAACGAATTCATGAGTTTATAATAGTTAAATAAACAAATATCAATAAAAAATCGTTTCACATCTTGTATGCAATACATTATGAACAGCCACGCACCTATATACCTCAAAAATTAGAGAAAACCACTTAAAATTAGAAAAAAAACTTACCAAGACGCAAGGTCCACACCATGAACCAAACTTTTTGCGACACTAACAAGTTCTACTAAATACCGTCAGATGGCGTTAAAATCAATTTTCCAGCGATTTTGTATCATCGGTTTTGGTACAGTCCCCATCTTACCTCGCTGCCCCGTCTTGCCCCACCTTCCCCTACTCATCGAATATACAAATCTTTATCTCTGAACCAAACCTCCAACGGATAAATTGATTATGCAAGAATGGTCGTCCCGTCTCCAGTCGTCCTTGCGACCACACAAGGCAAAGTGACTACAGAGAGGAATCCCGTATTTTCGTGGCTGTGATCTCGATTATTTTCTCTACAAATACAGGCCTCGGGAGGAATCGACGGCGTTTACTATAACCCGTTCGACGCCCGATCACTCGTCGAATTCGCCCGAGAAATCGTCGTCGTTGAACAACGGGGCAAACGTGACGAGCCAGCAGACAACGTCTTTGGCATCGACGACGACGGTGACAACGCCAGCGCCACAAACGACGCAATCGACGACAACGGCGATGACGACATCGACGACGACTTCGTCGATGACAACGATGACCACGACGATCATCACGTCTGGCCAACAGTCCATCGAGGCAAAAAGGGAACGCAAAGCGGCGAAGACCCTTGCGATAATCACCGGTGCCTTCATAGCCTGTTGGCTGCCATTTTTTCTTGTTGCTCTTCTACAGGCGGTATGCCGTACTTGCGAACCACCCGATCTTGTCGCCAGTATATTCCTATGGCTCGGTTACTTCAATAGTACCCTCAATCCTGTCATCTACACTATTTTCTCACCCGATTTACGCCAAGCCTTCAAACGAATGCTGTGCGGAAGTGCGCGCGCTGGTGCACGCTGACAATGGCTCTAATGTACGTATAACGTTAAGTATCGGTGTTCTCTCAGATTCAACTAAAAAAAAGCTCCGACAAAACTATTGCCGCAGATCTGGAACTTCCAGAGACTTTGGCTAGATATCTTTTGCATGCATGGTTGATCACTTCTTGTAAAATATCTCTATTGAAATCCACGCGAAATATCGATCATTTTCAAGTGGACCCTGTGCGAAATAGCTTCAAAGAAATTCATCGCCTTTTTTGGGCGTTCATAACGTAAATAACAGGAACAAAGATCCGGACCGAATAGAAAACGACAGAAGTTGATGGGGGGTGAAATGTGAAATGTCCTATTGGGTAGAAGTGTCGAGCAATGACTCAGTAATGTAGAGTTCGTTTCTTCAAGACTGGAACTGATACAGTGGTCTGATCGCATGCAACTTTAGGTAAAAATGTATTTCGTCGATACGGCGAAACGATACATAGGTGGATAACAAAAACGATATCTTCCGATTCTTGACGGCTGTTCTTAGTCGAATAAATGAAAATGTTGAAGCCCGTCTCACAAAACTCGTAGAATTCTTCCCATTTTCACTGCAAAGGTACGTATTTCACTTAGTTTACGGTAACGTTGCGATGGAAGCATGTAAATATGTAGAGTAGTATATATTTAAAGTCCGGTAATTTTCTATTTTATTTTCTCACACGACTCATTTTTTAAGCGATACAAAGTGCCATAGCAGTATTAAATTAATTTGTGGAAAAAGGTGGTTCACGATTCGATAAAGTTGAGAGTTTTTATTTTCTTCCAGATGTATCTTAAAGGTAGATAAGAGTCGTATTATGTGGATCGACTTGACATGGAATACCTTATGCGCGTACTTACGAGGAACTTGTGGCAAAGCTTTGATCGTGTCAAATCCTCTTATTTCGAAAGACCCGAATTTCCGAGAGTAGTGACTTTGCCAGTGACCTCTTACTTGTACTAGCCCAACTCAATTTTCTTTTTCTTTTTTAACACATCAGTAAATAATACGTGCGTTTGGAATATTAAGGACAGTATACTTATCTATAAAATGTTCCAAGGCTCTCACCAAATCTTTGAGTATCATCAATTTCCCTTTTTATTTGAATGGAAAACTTCACGTCACTAGAAATCTCAGGACTGATATTTTCATTGACTAGAACACCATTTCTTTCGATTGGACACCATACTCCTAATAATAAAAAGTGCCCAGAAATATTGGATTATAAAAGTCGATCGAATCGAAGTAAATCGTTTGAAAACCTCGACGCGCGTAAATCCTATGAAAAAGGTAAAGAGTGGAAGAAGGAAAGTAAGGAACGACGTCTAAAAAAAGGAAGAAGAAAGGACAGAATCGTAGGGAAAAAAATCGAAAGAGCAAAGTGAATTTTCACCATGGATGTGTCCAGCAGTGTACCAGAATGCGAATGAGATTTATTCTAGAAGGGCATATTGCGAGGAAGAAGAGGGAGGGCTAAGAGTGAAAGGAGACCTAGTCTACTCGCCTCCAAAGCTTTCCTTAAGCTGTTGCCCCGAAGTTTCCGTGATCCACTCCCCTCTTTCCCCATCCTTCTCGTTCATCTCTATCTCCCTGTGTCTTTCTCCTCATACGCTATCCTACGAGGCACCCATCATCATTTACGATTTTTCACGGCTCGCAGAACTCCCTCGTCCTCGCTCGTAATTTTTCCCCGCTGCTCCACTTTTTCGCTGCTGCGAGTAAAAAAAAAGCGTTGCGAAATAAAGCAAACCCTTTTTTTCCCCTGGCTCATCCGTCTAAGCACTCACGTTGAGTTTTTTATTTTCTCGTAAACTCCCTTCATCCAATTTTCCAACGAGCTACATGTGTCAGAAATACAAAACAGAAGTACATTTTGCGCGATTCTCATTCATTTTCATTTGCGTCAGAGTGTCTCGAAATTGGAAAGTTACGCGAGACGACGGGACGCAGTTTGAAGAATGATTACGCGACCGGGCAATGAATATTGGAAAGTGACAAAAAAAAAAAAGTGTATCGTACTCGCGGTTCGTGTACGCTTGGCTAAAATCTCATCCCCTTCAATACTACCCGTAGAACACTGAAAAAAGAATCCACGCTTTCTGCCTAACCAATTTTCATGTGTATTCTTCCAATCTTATTTCTTCTCCCCCGAGTACGTAGAATTTATATCCACATATGTAATACGAATATATCCTTAACGCTCTAGTCTCTTTAGCATGTAAAAAGCTATTCTTATGTACACGTAAAACCCTAGGAAATTTATGTAACACGTAATTTCGAGAAACAAACGAAAAGCTGAAAATTGGTGCTTGTTCTGTTAAGAGGGAATATATCTGTATATTCACTGACTGGTGTAGCGTGCATGGATATCTAGAGATAAAAAATTACGTGATAATATAAGAGTGACGAGTTAACCTTGTAAACGCGAAGTATACCGATTAGTGGATTATTCGAAATTGTTGATAAGTATTTTTTAAAGATTCCTCGAACTCTACAGTGGGTACAGTATTTGATTCATATCAGGCCCTCATCAAGATCTATGAGATCACTAGAACGATTTTTTTTTTAATTCAATTTAATCGAACGTTGAAGTGTAATCACAGAATTTAAAAAATCGCCAGAAGCTTATCGTATCGTATCGGATGAGACTGACGATGAATGAAGTACTCGGTAGAATGTCTGTAATTTACGCGATTTTGCCTAGAAATTGATACGAGACTGGGGAAAAACGATACCCGAAAATGAAGTATATCAAATTTTAGTGAATGAACGGCGTATCGTTTTTTGAAAAAAAAAAAGTGTTTAAACATAGTTATGAATTAAGAGCGAATATGATAAGCACGAGTGAAAATTTCATTTCTTATTTAACGGGTTCGTTTGTTCTACGAATAAATACTAATTCACAATTATTTTTTTATGAATAATAAAATGTCAACGTCTTTTTCGCGGAGCTTAGTATCCTCGAAATTATAAAGGAACGAAAGGAGAGAGGGAGAGAAAAAATAATAGTGTTATTCAGTTTCCAATCTCGCGGAGTGATATATTCCGGACTTCGATTAAATTTTGTACGGGTCCAATGTGGCAATGTCAAGCGAATAATTTTAACGTTAAATATCATCGCCGAGGATGAGCGCAATAAAGTATTGCAATAGTAAGAACATCGTTCTCGATTAAAAAAAAAAAGTCGCGCGAGACGATTTTTCGAAACAGGACTTGTTCGGAACTGGTGATACATATGAACGGCGATGATACACATATTCGGGTATACGGGGTTGGCAATTAGCCAGGCGATTAGGCCTCGCTTGTAAGTATGTGTGAATATCAGTAAGAGAGAGAGAGAGAGAGCGAGAGAGAGATAAAGAGAGAGAGAGTGTGAGTTATGTGTGAGTGTAATTTTATATGACGCCATAAGATTTGTAAAATATGTTGTTTAGGGAATTTTTGAAAAATTGTCGTTGCGCATTAGTATGTTTCGATGTAGGTAAAAACAGAAAAATCATTTTCGATATAAAACAACTTCTTGATGGCTTAAAATACTGATCGAGCTATCTGATTGTCGTGAAAATGATACGTCGATCGATTTAACATACAGAAGTCTCATAATGGGCGTAAATACACGAGTATATATTATTAAAAAATTAAATACACCAAACGATATAAATGAAGGAATATTTGTACGAGGTGAATAAAATCGCGACAGATGTCGAAGTTGTTTTGAGTTGAATGTGAAATTATTGAAAATCCATTGGAGAACTAGTATTAAAGATATATTTATTGTGAAAAAGAACTCGGGCTGAAGGAATTGTGTTAACAATAAGACGAAGAAAAAAAAAGAAAATAAGAGCGAAGGGAATCTCGACACCTGTATGTAGTCTGCTTTGAGTAGGTAGTCGCATCATTATAGTGGCGTATAAAAAAATTGACAAACACTGTAGGACCCGAGAAAAATTGAATTTGGATGAAAGTGAGACGAAAGACACTATGACATAGTCTATCTATATATAAATAAATAAATAATTATATGTTAAATCTGGTGCGTCGAAGAGTCGAAATAATACCAGGTACGCTGTATCTATAAGTCGTTGAGTTTGATGAAATAATAAAAATTACGAAAAATTCGGTCTTTTGTTTCGAGAGCCATCAAAATAAGGAAAAATAATGTTAATTTTTTTATTTCGTACTTTGGATGGAGATTGTATCTTTTTTGTGCGGCAGCGCTGCACAAATTTGTCTATTATTTCGAAGTGGATATAATTAAAAATAATATTCTCATTTCGTAATTGCACATTTATTCTGATCTCCGTCGCGGCCAGTATGCAAGGAAAAATTAACGAGTAATTATTTTTTGCGAGCACGCGAAAACCTGGGTTATATAAAAATAATGTAGCCTAGCTCTTACGTGGTTGGCATTTCCTATCCTGTCCCATTTTCCCTCCTTTCCTCGCCTTTTCTTCTTCCACAGTATCTTTTCCAGTTCCTTTTCAATTCTATCTTCTTCTTAGCTCATTTACACGTTGGCTCACACAACTCTACCAACCATCTTGAATCACGGCCGTCCACATCTCGTCGAAGGAGACAATGGGATCGCGGTGAGTGCTGAGGCCGCAAGGGTTCATATTTCCCGAGTACTCGCGAGTGGAATATTGTCTATTGTGTGAGTATATGATATACATATATACGCGTACTTCGCTCTGTTAACTCCAGTCAAGTGGATTCCCTTTCGCTCGGTCACAATCTGATTTCATGTCCATACATTCAGAAACCGTACTTTTTTTTTTAATTATTCGAAATATTGTTTTAAGAAATCACTGGATAGGTATTCAAAAATCCCCGAAGTTTTTGAAAATTTTGAGGATTAATAGTTTTTTATAGAATATATAAATACATGAATTATTTTAGGATTTATACATGAATTATTTTAGGATTTTTCAGTAAATAATTTAGTAGTTTAAAAAAAGTATTTAAACATTTATCAAGCTTATTTTAGTGTCGTTTTATAACGTCTGGCAAGAATGAGCTTTTCTTTCGTCATCAGCCACAGGTCGGCAGTTGAAAAATATACCAGGTGAATGTCTTTTTGACAATTAATCTACATTCTACGTAGGGATTTTTCATCAAAAAGTGATAATAAACAGCGAGTGCCATAGCCAGGTTATGTCAGAAAAGATAGCTTTATAAAGTGAACTTATCTGCAGCCACTTTCAATTTCAAAGATCGGTTCAACTTTCGAAACCATTTAGCGAGGGAGAAGAAATTCCGAAAACAGAAATTTTAACACTCGGGTGCTGTATTCCCGAAAAAACCGAAGTGATATAATCCGAAAGTTGTTGATCACAAAAAGGCGCTTTCGCACGCCCAGCTTACTCTCATAATCAGGAAAGATTCGATGAAAGGATGCTCAAGATCGGTGAAACCCCACGAAACGAGAGAGAGAGAGAGACAGACGCACCCTCGAAAGCCATCAGCTTGGAAGATCTTGAAGTGCACATTTTAGTGGAAAGAGGCAGACACCCTAACTAGCAAGCCATCGAGTTAAATACGTATTGTTAGACTGCAAGGCGAATAAGTGACTGGTGCTAATATTAATAATAGCTTTACTGAAAATACCATCAAGGCTATTCGAGTGCCCAAAATGTAAATATATAAATATAAGAGAATCATAAATTAATTACCACATCCACCACTCAATGTCAATGGCCATTGACCTACGCTCCTCATTTCAAGATTATCATGATGTTGGCTAATTAATCTTTATTTGGTGTCATTGCCGTGACCCAATCGTAATCATTATGGGAATTCACTATAAATTATATTTATCAGTGATAATACACAAATTGTTAACTGGCACAGTATACTACTGATACAATATACAGTTGTTAACAACCAGCAGTTATGCCACAGAATCTCACTCCTATACGGAATTTTGTAACAATTATGGGCGAGGTTTGAACAACCGAACTTTTCTGGGTTGTTAGGGTTCTTGTAAGGGTTCCATACTTATCATCTAAAGCTTTTATACAATTCAGAATTGACAGTTGTACTCCAGCATCTCACTGGTATATGTAGATTTTTTTCAACAATGAACCATCATTATTTACGACGATTGTAGAGCAGACATTTGTGAACGAAAAAAAAAATAAATACAAGATACAAGAAAGAAAGAAACACAAGTTACTATTCAAGTCCTTTCTTCCACCCAGAAGTCTTAGATCTACCACAGCATCTCACTTTTGAGGGGATAAGTTGTTTATACCAAACAACCATAAATATTCCGGATGTTCAAAAGATCAGAATTGTTCAGTAATTTATGTAAGGAATTTCTAGGTATCATTCAAAACCTTCATACTGTTCGGAACGTAAATTTACCCCAGAATTTCACTCCCATAGGGATATTTTGGTTATAGCCGTTGTTAGCGATTGTCATTACTTTCAATCGACACAACTATTCACAGACTAGGATTAGAATGTAGAACTCTCTTTATTTTAACTCTAACGCCGTCAAATTTATAAATTCGATTACATGCTAAGATCATTTTTCAAAATACAGTTTCGATAGTAAAATTCACGAAACTATCGTTACAACGTATTAAGAACTATAGAACTATACAGGATGCCATTTTACACGCCATTTTTTCGTAAGATTCTAACAATTCAGACGCTAATTTCGCAGAAGTCGAATCTACAGAGGCTCCACTTTAAAATTCTCCGAAATACCAGCAGGGCGCCTTGGTTCGTCCTGAACGTCATAATTTGGTATGACCTTGTAATTAGCACTATCAAAGAAGTGAGGTAATTAAAAAAAAATCGAATGAGACTAAACAACCACCCTAATCAACTCGCAAAGAACCTGCTCAGAGAGAAAAACCGGAAAAATGAAAAGATATAAGCCAAGCCAGTCAAAACCCAGATTTAGAGCCTCGCACCTATCACAAAAAACGCAAAAACAAATTTGTCGAAATTTAAAAAAGTTACAAATAGCAATTGACATAAGAATAATAATAATATTGAAATTGTGAAAAACTGTATTCTTATAACTATTGTAACGAAGGACAAAAAACTATGACCATTGATTCATAAAATGTGATATTGTTTTAGTGAAAACAACGAATATAAAAAATTACAAGTGAAAAAAATGTTTTTCACGTAGTTTATATAGAAGATTGATGTAAATAAGTATAATAGTAGTAATGAACGTAAATATATTAACACCATTCTCGTAACGTTATTTTGTAGATGAACGACCCTTTACTGTGATGTGAGGTTCTGCTATCACCGAGTCTTTGACTCTTTATATTCCTCTCTCTCTCTCTCCCTTATGAATACAGGTACTCTTCCAATCACGAGCTCGGTACCTTAACACGAAAGTGCCGTAAGCAATCTCTTGGTAAAACTCGCTCGTCGTGCAATTTTTTCGGTTTTTTTCGTCTGCTTCTTCTTCTTTACTACCACTCTCGACGTCCTTACTTTTCGTAGATTATAAAACGTGATTTGAAAGCATATTCTATTACCCTTTACGAGAGCGTAGTTTTATCGTATTTCGCGTGTATACCCCGAAGCTTCAAGCATATACTTTGGATATAAAGAAGATTCTCGAACCCAAAAACTCCTTTGAGGCAATCTCACCAAGATTAGAGTATGTCCTACCATCATTTCTTTTATAGAAGCTACTTTTCACAGGTACGAGAAATCGAGAATGTTTAAATAAATTGGCGCATGCAATCCGATCTGTCTGGACACCGTCGACGTGTATCACAGACATGGTCAGTATATAAACTACTGGAGGCTCCGAAATTTGACAAAAAAAAAGTTAAGTTTCCATTCGATGTTGAGAAATCGAAATTTATGGACAATTCGAAAGCTATCTGGTATTAAATTCAAGCAAGTCAGTGATTATCCAAAATAAATCGATGGAAGATTCTAAAAAGTGCATCCATTGCATTTCGTAGTGAAGTTGGACTTGAATGTAATGTTATTAATTCACTATTTCTCTAAGGCATCCAAAGCCGTTAGCAGTTTATTATTATTATTTTCTGTTTTTTTTTTTAAATCTTATTTCGCTTATCTAATGACACGTAAAAGCATCTATAACCGATTAAACATGTTGAAAAAAAAGAATGTATGCGAGGCTGTACTACAAGGGCGGAAAAGGGTTTGTCTGCATTATCTCGCCTAGAAAAGGTTATGTATGCAAATAGCACACGGAAGCGGTAGATGAGGCGGGTGGTGATTAAAGACAGCGCGAGATAAATACTTGAAAGACGTGAAGACTAGAAAAGAGAAAAAGGGAATACTAAAAGAGGGGGAAAATAGATAAAAGGAAGATAGAAAGTTCGAGCAAGCAGAAAAACGCTAGGTACAGACGAGCAAGTGGTTACAGCACGCGATAGTCAGACACGTCCGTCTAAGTAGTAACGGACACACTCGTATTTTCCCAGTTTATCACCGATCGATCATCTTCGTTCAGGAAATGAATTCATCAACGACGACTCGTTTTAATTACCTCACACTCTTTGGAAATCTCCATAAATCTTTTCCTACATCTCAATGATTTCTGCATTGCATCATAACGTGGTAACTATTATTGGGATGAAAACATTCGATTTTCGCGCGAAAGTGAATTTCCATAAATTTCTTACATCACCGAACGATACGCTTGATTTAATATGATCACGGAAATATGATAAATTACAACATTTCCACGGTCGATTAATTTGATATTCATAACCGCAAATTGCTCCTTAGCGGCTGGAATATCAATTACCTCGCCGTACGTTCTACTTTTTCTGGGATGTTTGCCGACGGAAATGTTGCTTTTTTCTTCCTTATTAATGAACCTTTTATTCTTGGAAACTGCAAGCAGCTGCAAAATGAAAAATTGGGTCACGATACGTTCAACGCCAATATTCATCAAACACGTAACGATGAAACTATATACTTGTATAATACATACTGGATCTATTCAATCTCATAATGAACGGCAATCTTTATGTACTTTATTATATACGATGTACTGTTTTTGAGAATATACAGAAATACGACAAAATTTTGACGATGATCATGGAGAATTTTAAACTTATCTTTTGAGGGAACAAATATTTTTATATTGTTTCAAATTTATTTCAGATTTCAAGTGCAGGATTATAACAACCTTCAGGATATGATGTTTTCAAGGCCAGACGGTAAGTTGTCTTGAAAGTTTCATTTACCTCTGATTACGGTGCTACCTAAAAGTTTTCAAAATTTCTGGACTGTGCCTAAACTCTGGCTGACCTCAAGTTTTGATCGAAGCTGTACAGGTTAACTTATCCATAATCACCATATAGTTATTACCAAAGATAAAATTCAACGATGAAGGAAACTTTCGTCAAATATACTTACGTCTATCTACGTATACCTATAAATTCTCGGCGTCTCCTCCTCTCGAGAAAAACTAATTTTTCTCTTCGTTCAGTTCTCATGCTCGTCGATTTTTTTCCCTGCTCATCTCATTTTACCTCGCTTTATATGTTTTACTCTGTGAAAAGCTTCCATTAATATTTGTACGAGTCATCCAGTCGCTCCAACTTTTGTGCAATAAACGAAGACGTGGCGAGCCTGGAAATTGCGTTCAAGACAAGCACGTATAAACGCGTATAGAAAAGTAATTGTGTGCCGGGAACGTTACAGGAGAAAAAGTTGCGTCCGTTGAGAGCGACCTGGAGCAAATTATACGAGAAAAAATGCCTACTCAAATGGTGACTTGTTCACCGAATGCTTATCCACACAAATGCTGTAGAGGATAACAAGGTAATTTTGAATACCATTTTGAATGCGACGTTCTTTCTGAATATTCATACACGATCAATCTTCAAGCTTTAAAAAATGAGTGAGCACCACTACTGGGTAAAATTGTTACTTAAAAATTGAAAAATTAACGCAAAATTGAAAAATTCCATTTTCGAGATGGAATGCAGGTATTTCGAAAGATGAGCATATTCATTAGGATTAACTTTATTACGAAGACTATTGTTACATTATTCTTTCAGAATAAAATGTGAAACTTATTATTATTTCCATAATCAGCTTTAATCAGTTTTTAATCAGTTTTATCAATTAAATTAATGGGTTATTTGCAAAAATCGCAGACACATGATCCATCTTCATAATCGATATATTCACTGTGTACCCAAACTTTACTCGTAAAGCACTGCATTAATTCTTCCCTCCTGTCTTCACTATACTGTTTTCTAGTAATACTACTGTTACTTCTTTTAATATTTCACTGCCATAAAATTGAGATTGCGCTTCTAGTTACTATGAAATTCTGCTATGCCAAATTATCAACAGTATTCAAATATCCTTCGTTTTCTCACTGTTCAATTTATTTGAGGCCCTGATGCGAATGATGAAATGCCGATTATGCGAATTTAGAGATAATCGATTAAGCTTTTTGTGTTAAGGAGCTTCAAAATTCATAATTTCTAAAAAGTGCGATTAGGCCCAACCATAAATGAGACGAAGAACCAGTTAATCAGGTTATAAAATTGATTCACAATTGCATTTACGGAATCAAATTTCACGCGATCATAAAAATGTCTAAAGTCGTCTTCACAATTGGAATCTTTATGGTTTTAGCCAACCCGTAATTAAATAGAATTAAAAAAAAAGAATAAGTACCACGACAGTGAAAAACGAGGCGGCAATGAATTGTGTTGCGAGTGCATTCCTCTTATATACTTTAATCATTCGTATTGTTATATCCGTTAAGCTGGGATACATAGTGCAAGCTCTCGAAGGAAGGAAATTCTCGAGACGTGGGATAAGATATGAGAGCACGGGAATGACGCCATTCCCCAATAACTCTTCGCTAAGTGATATCGTAAATTCCCATAAGAGAACGACAGATCTAATTCACTTCCTTTACTTTCTCCCACTTTTTCCAAACCGGCAGATATACATACCTTTCTATATGTTACTAAATGTAATTCAGAAAAAAACCAAAAGAAATTGCATATTTTATTCGGACATTTCGAACCAAAATTCCAAAAAGTTGCAAAATTCGCGATCCAACTCTTAAACTCAAAGGAGATCCGCAAACAGTCCTAAGAAATTAGGCTTCAATAAACAAAAGTGAAATAAATTGGGTTTTCAAGGACTAATATTAGAATGGAATTTTATTTTTCATATTAGGATATGAAAAATAAAAACTTTGTTTCAGACAATAGTCAATAAATCCCATGAACATTTGTTCCCGCTATGAGTTTTAGTGGTTTTAATATGAGATGAAACATACTTCCAGAATGTTGAATTTATATTCCTTAGGTGCACATGATCAGGGATTTTAAAGAAAAAAAAAACGAATTCAGGTT
>JAPYZJ010004960.1:0-12478 GCA_030522765.1 Ophioninae sp. B BG-2022a
GCAAAGGGGTATGTATGGAAAAATTGGCAAAAATCGATGCTCCAACTTTGAAATTCTGCCAAAAATCGAAAAATCATCGGATTTCAATAATAAAAAAAGCATTTTGAAGAGAAAATCATCACGAAGAGATTGAGCAAAGAGTGGAATGCCAAATCCTAAAGGAAAAAAAGTTATCGATGATTGAGTGAAAGAACTATTTTTGCCCAAAAATCCAAAAAAATTTTGGAATTTTTATATTTTTTTAAATGATCTATTTTGATGTAATTTGATCCCCTGGGTACGAATCTACCATTAATTTCCCCCAAAACCCAAAATTTTTATGAAAAAAAACGTGAAAATCGTGTTTTTATAAGTTTTTTACGATTCTTTCATGAAAATGTTGGGTTTTGGGTAAAATTCATGGTAGATCCGTTTTACTTCTTCTTTTATGGATCGATCGTGCGTCAATAACCTAACATGGACTGTCCAACTCTTAGTCAGTTTCTACCCCATTTCTGATGCCAGAAAATACTGGATGGCTGCATACTCAAGTTTGTTGACACCAGCAATACAATCAGGCCTGGTGCCCCATGAACGATTTCTTTGTCTGACTGCACCCACGCTTCAGTTCGGTTGAGTTCGAAAACTCGCTTCACGGCGATTTATTTCGACCATTAGCTATGAACTGGAAAACGTTAGGGATGTTCGAATATTATTATTTATCCAACTTTACCACCAGAAAGATTGGTGGCCGCTGGGCACGTTGGTCTGATCCTACAGTTATTCATTCTCCTGTAAGATACGAGCGAAAGATACAAAATCCTGGCTCCCAAAGGCACAGCAGAATGTCCAACAAGAGTTGTTTTCATTGCGCCAAGATTCACCAGATACTGGGATATCCTGCTGTTGCTCAGCCGACGAAGAGGCACATGCAGAGTCCGGAGATGAACCCTCGAGACTTTTCATGGTGTTACGGTCAGTTCTCCCTGCTTGCTAAATCCCTATTTCTTTGTTTTCCGTTTATTCTTCATTCTTGGACTGTTTATCGTGACTGTTGTTGGTGAACGAGCAAGAACGAGTTCCACGATTAAACGGACCGCCTGACGGGTATATTTTCTCTGTGGCAGATATACGTCACGAGTCTTCACGTATGTATGTGTGCGCGCCCTTCTCCGCTCCTTTTTTCTCTCTCTTGACTTCTCTCTTTGTGCAGCAGCGTGTTCGGTCTGTTCTCTGACTCGAATGGGGGCCCCAACAGCGTCTTCGAGTTGCATCTTTCAGAAGGGACGGACTCGAGAATCGCAGGTATCCACCGAGGCTGCGGCAAACCCATTCTCCTCAGTTTCGTGTAGGATTCGTGCCTGTTTTTCCTTACGATCGTTTTTTTTTTTTTCTTTCCCTTTGCTGAGTCGAGAAAGGCCTTCGAGCGAAAAGATGCTGACCGTATTGTGGACGCCTCTATCGCCACCCTGGTGGTTTCAGTCACGGGAAGAAATCACTAGAAATGATTATGGTCCTGTGGTATCGAGAAACGAAGAGAAAAAGACAAGGCTTCGAGTTGGTAAAAGTTTGCCACTTCTGGACGGACGTTCGTGGACTCGGTTCTTGAAAAAAAATGGGGGTACAGGAATGGGGGATTATATAGGAGGAAAAAAAAGGACGGAACCGACAGAACCCAGGTGCGTTGACTCTTGGGTGCAACCGGATGTCTGGCCTTTAATGCTGGCAGGTCCTCGGTGTTAGCTTACTCTCAACGTTTCATAGAAGTTACTGAACAAAATACACAACTGCGACTGTATACTTCAAAAAAGACACACAACGTATATTTGAGGAGTAGTCCTCAAATATTTCCCAGCCGTTTGAAGAAAATCCTATACCCTTAGAGTTTAAGGAAAAACATACGGAAAAAATACTTTTTTCTTCAATTATTCGAATGGAGATTTGGCTTATCAGGAACTCCGATAATCCAAATGGCGATTTCGGGTACCCAAAACGTTAACGTTTGGATCAATGATTCGTGCAACTCTTCGTAGTAAAATTTACGAAAAGAAATCCGAGTGGTGCGAAATAATGAGATTCCAGTGATAGAACTACAAGTTTCTTCTTCTGAAAAATCAATTGTTGTAAACGTTATCCAATTTGTAATATTTTGGAAGCGCGATGGAACAGAAACAGTGGCCTTAATCTGTACCGTTCTTCGTGCAAAAAATACTTCCCCCGTTATCGATACGAAGACAGATTTAACCATATCGAAGCAGCAAATTTTTCTTTTTTTTTTACGAAGGCGACAAATGCTTTCAGAAACGTGTTACACCTATCGTACGCGGGATACCGTTGCACCGAGGGCATATTGTATTTCCGTTACGCCTGTACCGGGGTAATTAGATACTGCAACAGCGACAAGCAGCTATGGACGTCGTTGTTACTCTTCCTGTGAGAGCACCGCCCTCTCAATATTATTTCCTCACCTGCCTATCCTTTGTTTACTTATTTTTCTTTCTTTTGCTGGGAACTAAATAAAAGGAAGTTACGTAGGTAAAGTGACGGTAAATAATACGCGGGATGATATTTCCGATGAAACAAAGAAAACATGTGCGTCCCTTGACTGTGTCTGGGACAAAAATATTCTGTAAATATAAAATATAATGTTGTGCCCGCGGAGTATGTGGAGGCTCGTTAAGCACAAAGGGAGTTTGCTTTTTACTGGACTGATTGATAGCAGCAAGGACCAGTGTTTCAAAGGCCGGTCGATAGGGGATTCTTTTCCAATAAGAGTAAAACTCCAACTCGAGATTTGTACTAAACTTCAACAAATTATGTTTATGTTAAAACTAGGCAAGAAAGTTACAATTCTTTTGGTTTGCCTTGAGACTGACCGCTCCGGCTTCTAGCCGAAAACTGACTTCTAATAATTTATCCGACTAATTGTAAGCTCGGTTTTTCCAATCGAACATTCTAGAACGTTCGATGTTGATTCGGCATTTTACTTACCGTATAAGCCCAGGTCGACGACTTAGCAGATGCATCAGGATTTTGTACCGTGTGCATCAGCAACAATTTAGCTACTACGTGCCAGTGGAAGTTTTCACTAATTTCGCGGCACAACAATATGTAAAAAAGAAACAAAGACAAATAAAATACGAATATTTACAAAAATAAATTTATAAATTCTGTAAATATTAAATATATGTCAAAACAAAGCCGAACAAATAAAATACAAATATTTTTAAAAATTAATAAAAAAATTCTGTAAATATTAAATATATTTTAAAAAAAGGGCAAATAGTATCGTTTTTTAGGTTCAACCCTAAAAAAATAGTCGATCGAACATTTTCGTGGAAAAACGAAATTGCCCATAACCTCTAAAGCATCGTTCGATGTTTTAGAGTTATGCACATATTATTCGTTTATAAATGGAAATATTAAATGACCTTGATATTTAATAATAAATTATATCGAAATATCAAAAAGCATAGTAATTCTAGAGGAAACAAAAGACAGAGAGGGAGAGAAGTGGTTCGAGCTACAACACTGAAGACCAGTAATACGAACTATCCAGATATAAGCATCGGTGGTTCAGTGGTAGAATGCTCGCCTGCCACGCGGGCGGCCCGGGTTCGATTCCCGGCCGATGCAATTTTTTTTTTTTTGCTTCAGTATCACGCATTTTTTTAACAAAAATATACGTTTTTTGTGATATGTTTTTTGTGAAATATATAGCTGGTCGTAAAATGAAATAAAAACCAATTCCGTAACTTTCTTATTTATTATTTATATTTTTTTTTAATTATACACTATAAATTTGTTGCAAACAGCTAAATATACGATCAACAAAAACTGTTCGCGTGACTCTAACATTTAAAGAAAAATTAAAGCTCCGAAATTTGTGCAATTAAAAAATAATCAAGTTCGTATCGTTCCGAAAGTGCAATTATTGTTGTCAATTGTGATTTAACAGTGTATGACTAAGATTTACATCTGCGTTCGCGCATTAGATTGCGATCTGAAAGTACAATTGTACAGCCGGAAAGGTATTATTGCATGTAGTCATTAGAAGACCGCCATAGAGCCCTCAGGCTCGAAATACTCGTAACTTAAAGGTTACGTAGGTTCATAGGTATAAAGGATGACGGAGGTGTGCTCCTTGCATGCGCGAAAGCCTGCATACGCTACGAAGAAGCTTTGTTATTACTGTTTTAGAGTCCAAAGTTGGTAGGTACTTTGTGCCGTAGTAAAATGTACATAATACAACACTCACACGCTCGAAATTCTTCCTCGTCTAGAGATCGCTCACTTCACCGACAATAGCCAGCTATCAAACAGCTTGTTGGCATTGTGAAAATTAGTGCAAACTTGTGTGCAGGAGGGGGAACCCAAAAAAATGGGAATTTCGTCATAACTTCTTTATTTGTTAATATCTTCACACCAAATTTTGATCACCTTCAAAGTATTCTCCCTTGACCACAACGCATCTCTGCAAAAAAGTCATTCAGGTCTTGTGACCAAAAACAAATAGTTGAACAAATATAATAATGCACTGTAAATATTCATTTGATACTTTGCTGAAAACTGACAAATAAATGATGACTTAAAAAAAAAACAATTATGCTTGAAACTAAAATAATCTCGAAAGTAAAAGATTTTCCGTGCAAGGTATTTCATTTTTAAGGTTATGCGAATTTTGGGCATATATATTTTTTTTATTGTCATATTTTATTTCAGAGCTTTAAAAAAAGTATCAATAGGATATTCTGGGCTTTCGGTACGAGGTCTGGTTATTTCTGAAATATCGTCAAACCGTCATAACTCAATAATCAACAATGAAGACCATTATTTTGATTTAAATGACCTCTAAAATTATACCCCTGAAGAAATAGATGGAATTATCGGTCACTTTGTATTACTTGTATACATTGTACATCAATAAACGTTCTCCAAAAAAAGCGCTGTTTTCGGAGAATGCAGATCGATACGAAAGTACGAAAACGCGATTCCCAACGATGAAGGCAGGCTGTAATCGTTATGTACGACAGGCGATGTTTTCTTTTATGTCGAATGGCGTTGCGCAACTGTATGAATATTCTCGTGATTATAGAATAGGACTGTAGAGGCCTGAATAGGATAGGATACGGGGGAAGAACTAACCTAAAAGGTGTATGAAAAAGATGCCAACCCACGACAAGCCGAACAGGCGAACTATCCGGTGATTACACAGAACTCCCGGTTTCCATTGTTCTCGATAGACGGTTTCGAAGCACAAGCATATGCATATACCTTCGTGCGTAACTGCAAGGTGGCTAATAGGCACGCGAGCACGATGGAAGACCCTTCTTCGAAGCCAATGGTCGAGGGGAACTTTGCCAAAGAAGACAACGCATAGGCAATCGAAACGGGAACTGCGCGTGAGTTTTTTATCGTCATCAAGAAGAAGTAACATTTTCATTTTCCCCCAGCTGGAGAGAAAAAAACTAAACGGGAAAAAAAGAATGGAGCAATTGGATCGCCAGTGGCTAATCCAACGAAAGAATCTTTTGATAATTCTCCGACAGTTCGCGCACGAGCGTGTGTTCACGGAGAACGAAGTCAGGGGAAAGGATTAAGGTCGCTGTCCAAGGCCGCGCTCTCTCGTATACAGTTACCACACGTCCTTGCTGGCCTCGGAAATTGCAATGTAATGCTACTTTGATGGACCCTCTGCGCAGGCTGTACGAATATTATCAATTTATACGAAAGAACATGCGTGTACACCCACATATACGCAAATATATTGGATCTATCAGGAAGTTCTGTCTGTTTCTATGACAACTATTTTCGACACGTAAGCACATGTTTATTTGGCGCATGGTGTCGACTCTCTATTTTTGTTGCTTAATGTACTGCGTAGCAAATTAATCGAAACGAATTTGATTAAAAATTAAAAATTAAAACATCATGCTGCATCATGATAATGCTAGGCAATAAATTGCAAAACTAGGCTAGAAAATTCTGTCGCATCCACCACATTCCCCGGACGTAGCACCCACAGGCTACCACTTGTTCTTCTCCTTACAAAATTTTGTTGAATGGCAAAACAATAAAAAATGAAGAAGATATTCAACAAGCACTGGTTCAATTTTTCGTGTTAAAAGATGGGATTTCAAAAACGTTTTTCAAAAATGGGATATACAACCTACCGACTCGCTAACAAGAAGTCATTAGTAATAATGGTAATTATATTATTTAATCCAGTTTATTAATAGTAATAAAAATGTGTATTTTGTTTTATTTCTAAAACGGACAGAACTTTCCGGTAGACCTGAAATTAACTTGCGTGTCGGATATATGCGCAACGTACACACTATCAAGACGATACTTTTGATATGTTTGTAGTCTTACCGCGCGTTCGATGAAGCGTACCTATTAATTAAATTTACGACGGATTACCGGATAGTGAATGATCACGATCGATGGTGTTGCAAGAGGAGTAGTATAAATCAACGTTTAGAAACCAGGCTCGTCACCCAGTCGAAATACGTGGCTTAAACTGTCGAAGTGAATACGGCGGTCGAGCAGGCTCATCCATTTGGTCAACAATACATCATGCGCAGCAGGGAAAGACACAGGGCGACGTACGAACACCGAGTTAAGTTTCAGCGTGATTAGTCGATCAACTGGTCTTAGCTACCGAGTACCAAAGTTATATTCCGGTCTCTGAAAGCGTGCAACAGCTCCAGGCGCTTTTCTCGAATCCTTGGATAGTTCGGAATCTACCATCATCAAAATCAAAATCCCAGGCTCAAAGAATACAAATCCTGATTGACAAAGTCACCTCTGACGTCACCATTGATCAAGAAACACCAAATCCCAATTGCCACATGGAAAAGACCCGTTCTCATCATTTCGCTATCAAGAAGCTTGCTCATCAGTTCGCGTTATCAAGAAGCTACCTCCAACGATATTGACCAACCGACGGAACAGGAATAAGTTTTTGTCAACAAAGGCCATTTAGATCTGTATGCCACCGCAATGAGACTACTCGGAATACATACGGGGAGATTTTTTTACTAAATTCAATCCTACTGATAGACTATACTGGCGTATCAGACCCTACCGGTTCCCCGAGCTAATCCAACACAGCAAGAAATCAGAATACTGACATATCGGAGGTTCCACTATACTCGCTATACGTCACATGCAACGGGTAGCATCGACCGGAGGCCCGGAGCACACGACCTCTCTCTCACCCCTCGTGGCCGCCATTGCCCTCGCCCCGTTGTCCATAGGCATGTTGCCGCGCACTCACCCCTGCTAGGTGGCACTAGTACGCTTCGAACTAATGTTAAACCCTGGATTCAAACACAACCTGCAAATATTCATATATATATATGGGACGTTCTTATTTTTAACCTACAATAAAACGACGTTTTTCTGTTTTTTTGTTTTAATAAAAAAGAGAGACCAATTAACATTTCAAATTTTCAATTCTCCGGAAACGTTGAAACGGAATGCCGAAGCTTCGAGGAATGAAATCTCGAAGGAAGAAAGGACCGAGTAGGAGGAACAGAAAGAAAAGTTAATGCTCGGTAGCACAAAGTAGGGGAGAATGAAAATGAGGAAACGTTTCCAGTGAGCCGAGTAGCGGGTGCGACTCGTCTCAAGTCTGGGATTCTCTTGTATACCGTAACCAAAGCACTACAAGCTCCTCTTTTTGTTAGCAATTATAATCTTCGAATGTACGTAGTTTTACCCCTGATGCATTAAGCTAATGGGGAATAAATCGACGAACTCCTCGTTAACGAGCGACCGGCTTTTCAATGCCGGGAACGGGAGAGAGAGAAAGCTTGCATGCGGCTCTTTATTACGATCCGCTGGATTATTTATGCGCGGATTATTTATATGCATGCACTCGCATCGCCGTTATTGCCACATTCGTATTTTCTCGTAGCAGAGGAAACATTCGAGAGCGCAGGCTTTCAAATGGCTTCGAGGATAGAACGCTACCGAACTCAACGAAAAATGATAAGTGGTGCACATTTTTGAAAAAAAAAAACAAAAAAAATTCAAAAAAAAATGAACGACGAAACTCCTGTTCCGAATGCGAAAAAAACGAAACAATACGACAGAGAATTCCCGAAGAGACCGCCCTCGAGAATCGCTACGCTTTCCCAACTGCAGACCCATTTCCTTTGTTTCGATATTTTCCAACGCTAGACTCGTTTTCCCCTCTTTCCTGGTGAGTCTTGATCAAGGACTCAGGCATGAATCACGATGCTGAGTCTCGAGTTATCTTCGCAACGCCAAGCTTCGAGTCTTTTTCCGGTTAGGAGGAGGCACCCAGAAACGTGACTTTTGTCGTCAACCCATAACCGATTCCTACGTGTTATGCTGCGCACAACTGTTCAGCTTATTCACAATGTGTAGCTAACAACTCTGCGTAACGTTCATTTCGAATGCAACGGAGCATTGAAAAATCTAAGCTTCCTTTTTATACGTATCTGATAACGACCAATACTCTGTTATTGGATTATTGGATAAATACCCGAACGGCTTGATCGAGAATTGGAAATCTACAATCACATCCTTTATTTTCGACTAACTTTTTTCTCCCGTATAGTCCATCCAGTAACATCGTAAAGGACTATACAGGAGGGACTGTAAAAACGTATTTTTGCAGCGAAAAGATAACAAAAGTAAAAAATATATATTTTCCATGTTATAAAGGAAAAATAAATGTTTCTCGGTGTAAAAAATGAATTCCAAAAGTGAAAATGCGTCGAAACTTAAATACTTAAAACTGCAATCCTTGATAAGAACTATACTTATCCAAATACGAACAATCAATAAAATCCTATATAACCGATTTCAAGAACGTGCAGGGTAGCGTTGATCAGGAAATGTCATTGTTGAAGACCTTTTAGATTACATGCTTCTAAGCAAAGGAAAATAGGAGCACCCATTATCTTTTCAACTCTTCATAGATAACCTACGTCGAAACGACGTAATCGATTTTTAAAAATTATAAAGTTTTATAAAGTAAGAAGTACCTTGTTTTGTTATTAATTTTTATCGAATAAAAATATGAATAAACTCTAATGTTTTTCATTTACTCACAATAAAATCACATACACTAAGACATAATATCACATTCAAAAACCTAATATACACAAAATCCAAAAGATGCTCACTCAAACATGGTTATCTATCTAGGGTTAAATCTCTGGTGAATCGAGAAAGAACGGAAGACTAGAGAGAAAATCCACCGAAGTTGTCTACACGCGAACCACGAGGGTTTACATTTTTGTAGGCAAATATCGATTCCAAGCCGTGTTGGTTTCACTTTTATTTGGAAGGGAGCACAAGAGGGTTCACCCGACTCGTACAAAAGTCCGTTCTTTATTTTCTCCTTGCATTCGGTACACCCACAGCCATAGTTCCATTCCTTTGTTTCACGAGCTCACGAAGAGTCCAATCTCCCATTCTCTGGCGTACCTTATAAGACCTGTTTATTTATACACATCCTCTCTTTTTCTCATCCCTTCACTGGGTTTCCTCTTTTTCTTTTTCTACCTTTCCAACTGATCCTTCTATTTCCACCGTTATATCAAACAGCCAGTATGGGTATTTCAGATTGGACTATACAGTCGTCTAAACCAGCGTGTTCAAGACTTACTTGTCTTTCCCTGAGTTTCGCCAATGCTAGGTGTCCTTTTTCCACCATTCGCTCTACCAGCTTCACCAGAATTTCTCGAACAAACAAACCTTATTCCCTAGCCACTTGCATACATACATATACGTACGTATGTATGCATACGTTAAGATTTCACTATCGCTTCGTTCCTCGATTTCTTTCTCGTTGTTGATGTCTTTTTCGTCCTCACCGGTGACTTCTTCCTTTGCCTATCACAACTCCAATTCGCCCCCGGTCTTCCATTCTTATTTTTCATTCGCACACACTCTCGGAAATTTACCGCGACGAAAATCCAGACATCGTTGGCTTTCCCGCCCGAACCACCGAGCTGACATTTCATTTACACTGTTTTCACTTCGACTTCTCGTTACTGTGCTGCTTCCGTGAATTCCTCTTTATTTTCGAACTCTCCACAAATCGTTCCGAGAAACCACTCTTTTCTTGTCAAAGGTCAACCGTTCTTCAATTCCCCGTCCAGGTTTTGTGGAACGTTAATTTTCACGGGATTCGAAAAGGATTGTCCGATAGGTATGTCTGATAACAGACTTTCGCGTACGTAGGAGAGCTGTTTCAAAAAATCGTATCTTGAACAAGAAACCGATTTTTTTTCTCATTCTACAAATTTTCTTTCGACAGATTTGAGTGAACCATGAAAATAGGAAATATTTGTTCCAATTTTCACTCAGCTAATTACATCTCCGGCAATTACGATTCTTGATATTAATAAGAATAAGGAAGGAGGAAAAAAAGAATTCATTGAGTTCCAACGATGTAAACTCTAATTCTATTTATGATGTAACCAAGATACCTGAACTTTCCTGTATTTCAGCTACGCGAAATTCCCCGTTTTTTTAGTGTGCAGGAGAGAGACGAAACTAAAAAATGCGAACAAAACGAATTTCAATACACGTCAAGAATGGGAGACGTTCGTATCCTGAGAATGACGAATCTCACTCATTGATGAGTCAGAGATTCCACACATCGCTGATGTGGTCATGCCTCGATGGTTGGAGGTCGGTAGAACGAGAGTTAGCTACAGCGATGCATCAAACTTGAATGACGCAGGTTCTCGTCATCGTGCTGTATCGTCATTAATATCGCCTTGTATACCTGGTATGTACATGCTGTTGCTGGATCTCGATCCGTAACTTTCTCGCCGGACTGCTGCACAAAGCAATACGAGCCACCACTGGATTCAACGTTGAAAAGAGTCTTGACAATGAGCCAATGCCATGAACCGAATCGTACAATCGTTGAAAGTCCGAGAGCTGATAAAGCGAACTGCGATCGTAGTACTACACGGATTACGAAGGCAAGATTCGACGCGATCTGGCTAATAGCTGGTGTCACGTGCGCGACAATTGTTTACTTCGACAGCGGAGAATCGCCAAGCTAGAAAACGTTCGTCGAGACACCGTCTGATGAACCTGAACGAATCGCGAACCTAGCGTGAAGAAGTTGATACAAAGATACCATCCGGTACAAAATACCAGCTTCCAACGAACCAACCTTGACAGAAATACATAGAGAAGCCTAGCTTTCTAGCTGGAAAGTGGATGTCCAACCTAAATCGGAGAGTCATCGAAACCTAAAAATTGTCAAAGCTGGATAGTTTCGTACGCAAAGATGAAAATGCAACGGAGAAAATGGAGAAAAAAAAGAGACCGAAGAAAGAACAAGAGGAAGTTGACAAGGACGAAGAAGTGGCTGGTAAAAGTATTAGAGAGGTTGCTCAGACCGGAGAAGACATCTTTGCGATGAGGGTGAAGGATTTCTGGTTCTTGAGGTTCACAGGACCTGCCGGGAATGAGCGCACAGAAAAGGGAACCATTCACAGGCAGCTGTACTAGAAACTCCCAGTGATGTGATGATCGTTAATGCTCGTCAAGATGGTACAATAGCTTAGCGTGGTTGGCAGTGACGAAGCGTCTTCCCAACAAGAATGTAATAAGTATATGTGTGTGCATGTACATACACCCACTCCTCCATCCAAGTTCCAGTTCGAGTTTGTACGGATGTGTTGGTGATGAAAGGTGGCGAAGAGTCTCCCTTTTCGAAGAGCCACGAAGCCGAAGAACGAGTGACGGAGATGAATAAGCGGGAGAATGAGAAAAGCAACGAAAAAGACTGAGGAAGAGAAAAGGGAAGAGGAGACGAAGAGATGGTGAAGGAGAATACGACGAGGGCGATGTTATTCCCGTGTGCAACGCGGTGAGAGGAAAACGACGCGGTCTTCGCACATTCACCGGTGTCCCCAAGTACTCGCCTCGTTTCTCGTCACTCTCCTTAGGGTGCGTTTCCACAGAAGCGAAGCTGCGCGGAGTTCAGCGGAGCAGAGCCGTTTAAATAGGTAGGTGTTTCCACTAAAGCTGCGCAGAGATTACCGGTGCAGGGCTGAGCTATGTAGCTGGGTGAAGTGGAGCCGAGCGGAGCTGAGACAAGCGGAGCGGATCTGAAACCACCGGAGACTCTCGCGCCTGACGTCGCGTTACCTCTCTCAGCCCTGCTCCTCCTCGCGCAACCCCGCTCTACCGCGCGGATCACCGTTCTACACCGCACAGCACCGCTTCACCTGGCACAGCTCCACTAATCGTGGGCATACATGATCCTTCCTATCGTCCAATCGGCATGACGCTACCGATTGGATCAGTTAGAATTGACCGTGTGTGCGAGTGGATTGGCATGACGGTTAGAATTGATGGCATAATCGAATTTCGATTTTTTTCGCTTGATCATATCGATTGGATACTGCCAATTGGACTGTGTATGGCTGTTGGCGATTGGCAGTTCAGTTCGGTCGGTCAATCTTGTCAATGATTTTGTCGGTGATAG
>JAPYZJ010004961.1:0-12474 GCA_030522765.1 Ophioninae sp. B BG-2022a
TCTCGAGGACGAGAGGCCACCACACGTTGTCGAAAGCGCCCGAGATGTCGAAGAGCAACGCGACGGCGTACGTGTCCTGAGACTCGGCCACCATCCTGCACAACTCCACGACGGCGTCATCGGTCGACTTGCCCGGAACGAAGCCGAACTGTCGATCGGAGACCCTACCCGGAGCCATCGCCGAACGCGCAATGCGCCCTTTCAAATCTTTTTGGAAGAATTTACCTACCACGGAGAGGAGACAGATGGGCCTGTACGATTTTGAGTGGGCCTTCGTCCTTGTCCACGCCCTTCAGGAGGACTCGGAGAGGGCCCTCCTTCCAGGCCGAGGGACAGACCCCCAAACCTAGACAACCGTTGAAAAGACGAACCAGCTGATCGGCTATGACCGAGAAGGCTCTCTTCAGCACCACGACCTCGATCAGGTCGGGTCCCGGGGCCATCCCGCTCTTGAAGGTGCGAAGGTGGGCGGCGAGCTTAGCTCGAGTGAACTCAGGGTCGTCCGGGGTGTCGGGCGCAACGAAGGCGCCCTCCCTGACGGCTCGTTATTCGGGGGTAGCATCCTCTTCCCAATCTTCGGGGGCGTTTGCCTCGAGGCGGAAGCTGGCGGTTTCTTCCATGTCCACAGTGACGCCATCGTTCCGCCGGATTGTGCTGAGCTCCCACTCAACGCGAAGATTATCCGACTGGAGTTTATAAACGAAACCCCAGGGCTTGTCGTTGCCGTGCGACAAAACGAAGCTTCTCCAGCTTTCGAGTTTGGTTCTCCTCACCTCCCGGCTGTATTCCCGCAAAGATGTACGGTACTCTAGCCGGAGCATGAGGCGACGATCGCCATCCCGTTCCCTCTGAAAGGTCCTACGCTGCCGGTAAACCTTCTTCGTGAGGCGAGTAAGAGTGGGAGTCCACCACGGGACGGACTTCCTAAACAACCGTTTCCTAGACATAGCGCTCTCGCAAGCCCCCGTAAGGACGCTCACAAGAACGCCAGCCATCTGCTCGACCTCTAAGGCGGATTTCAGCGGGAGCGCCTCCAGCCGTTGCACCGACAAGCCGGTGAGGGTCTGGTCGAAGCGGTTCCAGTCCGCCATCTGAACGTTGAACCGACGGGCACCGGAGCGGCCTTCATTCCCAGCGTTCTTCGGCACTCTCAGCACGACATCCAGAGCGTTGTGATCGCTCGTCTTCCAGTCCTGCCGCACATTCCACTCGCCGACGAAGCGGCTCATGCAAGGCGACCCCAGGGTTACGTCGATGTATGACGAACCCGTGACCGTCCAGAAAGTGGGCGGTTGGTTGACATCATTGTGGACGGTGTACCCAAACCGACGGATGAGCCGCTCCAATTTGGCACCGCGCCTATCCGTTGCCTGAGCTCCCCAGTGGGGGGAGCGGGCGTTCCCGTCTAACCCGACGAGTACTCTCTGCCCTCTCAGAGTACGAAGCACCGTCTCGAGGTGTCTGAGGTGCACCTCGATCTCGTCGCTCCACTGAAAGTAGTGAGACACGACGTAGAACGAGAAGCCGAGTGCCAGCACTTGGGCACAAACGCAGTGCGTAGTGCTAAGCTGCGAGAAGAAGATAACCTGGAAAGAGGGGATGCAAACCGCAACCGCCGCCCAGGGACGTTCCGATCGGACGGCCACAACCCTCATTCCAGTCCCTAGTCCGTAGAAGGTGTGGCTCGTGCCCTGGCGACGGACGTATGGTTCCTGCACAAGCAGGACGTCGATTCGCTTCTGGACAGCGAGCGAACGCACCTCACCTGAACGCCCGGCGTTCAGCTGCATCACCCTAATCTTTGCGAAAGCTCGGCCGCCCGGTGTGGCCATATTTACCGCGGCCTGCCTAACAGGGGCGGCGGGGGGGTTCGCAACGATCGCGTTAGCTACCTTTTCGCGCTCGACCACGGTTGCCCGATCTACTAGCCTAACTTCCCTAGTCTGAACAATTTCCCTGATCCGATCGATCATATCGAAAACAACCCTGACGGCACGAAGGCCAAACTGTTCATACCGGGCCCGGTCATCTACTCATCCGGCAACCCGCAGGCGGCGCGGGGCCCTTGGGGGCGACCTCAATGGAGAGTTGATACGCGCGCCCGACTCCAGCACCGCCTGACGGGTGCACGGACGCACGACTGGGCCCCTCATTCGTCCATCTACAGTCACACCACCATTCACGCCTGTTTTGTTCTTAACCATAACTATTCTCACGAGACTGGCCGGAAAGAAAGTCGACCCAGGCAGAGCCTCCGTGCCTGGGCAACGGGTGAATACTCCGAGGGGCCCCCAGGTACCCCGGAGGTTGGTGAGCTAAAGACTGGACCTTCCCCCCAGCCAGGACCGCCTCGCCGCCCACCAACACTTACGGTTTGGGATTTTTATAGAGGTTGTCATCCTCGTAGCGCGCGCGGTTAAGCAAAGGCCCCATTCCTGTGGCACGCCACGTACCACCAGCAGCCGACTCGCAGGGCTCCGTACAAGCACGGGAACACCTCTCGCCAGACGGCGAAGGGTGGCTGCGACGCCCCACAGGCTTATGGTATATTTCGCTAATAATCCCAGGGGCGCGACTCCCCGTACTGCCCCGCTGGACTCCGCGGGACAGCCCCCGGAATGACTTGAAAATAAAGAAAATATTAAACTTAAACCTAATGGCACCCGGTTCCGTGCCACCACTGTGACTTAAGGCCACAACGAGGCCGGGCCCGGGATGCCTATCTGTATATAAAATAAAATATTATTAGTAGGGGGCCAGGGAGAAAGGACGGTAGGTGCGGGATGAGGAACGGTGGGAGCCGAAGCTCCATTCCCCGGTAGATCGATGGGGACTGGCCCGTTCGCCCATGACCGGGGGAGGTACCGGGAACGCGCGACAGGCCAACCGATGTGGCTGAGCCGCTTTATTCACCTGCGCTCACACAAGTGAACGCATCCGACATGGCTATCCGCAGCATGTATCAGACATGCCTGCCGCTCGTCCCAGCACCCGCCGCCAAAGGCAAACGGGGGATCAGTCACACGACTCGATCCACCTAAGGGGAACAGTGGAAACCCCCGTTCACCTCACCCCGGATTGGCTCCGGAGCGGGAGTGACGAGGGCCCCGGTGAAGCCCCAGGACTCCCACGAACGCCGGGGAAACCCAGAGTCACCGTGCCCGGGACTACACGAAGCCACTCGGCAGGCCAGAACCCACTGCGGGCATCACTATGCCTGTCCGGGCGCAACGGTCCCGAGCACAAAAGATATCACAGTGACCGACCCGAATGCCCCCGACAGTCCGGAGACCGCTGAATACCGCTCTGCTGCTCGAAGAGAGCACACGGTAAGCACCACGAGGAGGTGCGGTGTTCAACTTGGGTGAAAGAGGCTATGTATTCGCACATCACCCCAAGTGGTCAGTCGGTCCCTGGTACCGTCCGACTGGAACCCCAGCAGTCGGCCGCCTCCAGATTACCGACAGACACGCCCACCAAAAAAAAAAAAAAAATGGGGACAGTCGGAATCGCGTTGATCAATTTACGCGAAGCGCGAAAGTGATTGTACGATACTTAAGAAAGTACATAACGTCGGATTTTAGGCCGCCGTTCACCCGCTAAGCCATAAATCCGCGATAAATATATATAGACAAAAAATTGAATAGGCACATTATTATGTCCATTATTTTCGTAGCTTTCGAGCTTTCGCTCATACCTACTTAGGTTCATGTAAGATTTGTTTTATTTAATCCCTTTGAAAACATAATAGGTTATTGGGGTCTCTTAGCAACGAGCTTAAACGCTCGCCCCCGTCCCTAGCCACGTGGAGGCGGGCCCCTTTCTACTGCGTAAGATAACCATACATGGTTAAATGCAAACTATGAAAATATACATATAAAAATCAGTACACGGAAATCAGGTAAACATAAAGTGTAAACATCAGGTAAATTGGACGGTTCAGTAAATGAATAGGTATATGAATAAATACATAAATAAATAAATAAGTATATGAATATATGAGTAGAAATAGAAACTCCGGAACAAAAAATGCATTCATGTAAATTTAAAAATGTATAAATTAGTGAATAGCTGGAAAAATATGTTTGTACATAAGGTTTTAACGCATTCTCATCACACGCATGCAAGTCAATCCCATAGGGACATTCGAGGGAAATGTAGCTTAATTTGCCAAGTCGGCCGTGCAGAGTCATGCAAAATGCAAAGTTTTCCCTCCCATTCGAAACGCGGTCAAGCGAGCAACTCCGTCGCTGTCACATGTTCAGTTTCCGGTCTACTCATCTAGATCAGCTCCTCTCCCCGCTGCAGGACCCAAGCGGCCCTGCGATCAAAGACCTCCTCGGCAAACTCCTCAAATGCCTCAAGAGCCGGCTTTGTAGCGATGAGCGACCCGAAGTCCCCCCGAGCCCATATCAGTCCCTCCCTCAAATCATTGTACCCTGAGCTTGCCAAAATAATATGCTCTGCCGTTTCATCCACCCGGGGGCAGTACGGACAGAAATGGTCATCCGTCGAACCCCGCTTGTATAACGTAGCGTTGATAGAGCCGTATCCCGTGATGAGCGAGACACACTTTCGCGACGGCTTAAACCAGGTCCGTTGGCGGCCGAAGGCATATGTCACCTGGTCGATAAATCTGAACGTGTCCCTGCCGTGTGTATCATTTTGCCATCTATTCTGCCAGATTCTAAGGACCTCTAGTCTCGACCTCCTAACCTCCGCATCAATGTCTCGCTCCACCCCCACCCCAGCCGGGATGTAGCGGTACTCATTCCACAGTACAGGCACGTTCCTTTTAATTCTTCTTGGGATTGTGACTCGCGTAATCTCCAGATCCAGTGGGAGGACTCCACAAACGACCTGGAGAGCCACTGTCGAGACAGTCCTGCACGCCCCGGCCATAACGAGCAAGAACGCGCCGCCAGCAAGTGCCGCCGATCAGACACACGGGCGACCCGTCCATACGAAACGATCGCACCATAGGTACAGATGGGCACAAATACCGCCCCGTACTAAACATACAGAGTGCGCCATTTGATTCCCCACTCAGCGTGGGCATATCTCCTAACCTGCATCGCATAGTTGACCACCTTTTGTCGTAGTCTCCTTGCGTGCCCTCCAAAGTCTATTTTTGGATCCAGTAGTAGGTCTAGATATTTAAATTCGTTTACGAAACTCGTGCGCCGGCCCAGCCGAATAACAGGTGCCCTACCAGTAAAACTACCGTTCATCAACATGCATTTTGTTTTGCGTGTGGAAATGCTGAGCTTGTTGCACCTGCACCACTCTTTCAGCAGCTCAGCCACCTCTCCACCAAGGACCTCCAATCCCCGCCTCGAATCCGCCTTGATCAGTAGCAGAAGGTCGTCGGCGAAAGCCGTGACGCCTACTCTTGCCTCATCCCAGCGTACCGCTAAGAAACTCAGCAGATCATCCAGGACCCAGTTCCATTCCGCCGGCCCGATTACCGAGGCTTGCGGACAGCCCCGCCGCACTCTGCGTTTTATCTTTTCATACTTGCACGCGATTTGGATTTTCATATTTTTAAAATATGACTTGATAGTTTTCACAAGCGTGGTACTGCACACTGCGTGGCAGGGCCTGGCGAGAACCGCTGGCCACCACATACTGTCGAACGCGCCCTCGATGTCAATGAACACGCCCACAACATATTTGCTACCAGCGGATCGCAAGTCTTCCCAAAAATTTAAGAAGGCATCCTCAGTCGATGTTCCTCTCCTGAAGCCCAACTGCTTTGGACTTGGAAGACCAGCCGCAGCGTACTCAGCCTCCATTCTATTCAATATTACTTTGTCGTATACCTTGCTCACCACGGGGAATAGGGCAATGGGTTGGTACGAAGCCATATCTCTCCTGTCAGCATCCGGTTTTTTCAGCAGGGCTTTATAATCCGCCATCTTCCAGCACTAGGGAAAGACGCACTCTCGCAGACACTTATTAAACAGTGATCGCAGGATCCCCGGATCAAGCTTCCACACACACTTGATGAGCTCAGCACTGAGGCCATCCAAGCCAGCAGCTTTCCTGCTTTTACACGTTTTGTGAGCACCTTTAATTTCTATCTCGGATATGCCAGGCTCCAAATTCGCATTCCACTACTGCCCAGTTACCTCGCCAGTCCGCGCCTGCGCGGCATCCTCGCCGTCGCGACCATCTGCCGGCGCGAACTTTTGCAGGAGCACCTCCGCAGTCTCAGACCAGTAACCGGTGTAGGCGCCGGTCGGGAGCCTGATCGACACCAAACCAGAGTTCTATCTATGTTTGCCAGAGGCTAATTTGTGGAGAAGTCCCTAAAGGTCGTATTTCCCTTCTGTGTTGACATAGTCACGCCAAGAGGCATTCTTGCTCTTCCTTATTTTTCTTACGTAATTGTTACGTGCAATCCTATATGTCTCGGTTCTCTTATCTACGCCAGGCAGTCCCAGTCTTCTGGCCCGCGCAAGCTCCCTCCTGGCGGCCCGAAGCGCCCCCCCCCCCCCAATGCCCTGAGCTCTTCGTTCCACCAGGGTACTGTGCTCTCCCCTCTTATATTTCTCGGTAGCACCGTCTCACACGCCCTTCTCAGGGTTAGCTCAAAGAGCTTCGCCGCTCCGTCAGCATTCCCGGCCTCGATGCGGTCCCTAATCCCTGGACTGAATCCCGAGACTATGGCGTCCTCCACCGCCCTCCAATCAGCTCCCCGTGTATTAACGCCTCTTGCAATGTGCCTCTCGCGGTTAGTCCTGCAAGGCGACACACTGATCATCATCATAATCGGATTATGGTAACTGCCCGTACACAGATCAGAAACGGCCCACGCAGAAATCTCTCTCAGCATGCACGCAGACGCCAGCGTGACATCTATATTCGACTGCCCCACCACAGACTCGAAAGTACACGGATCACTTCGTCCATTGAGGACATGGAGCCCCTGCGACAGCAAAAATTCTTCCAGATCCTGGCCTCTTTCGTCGGAGTTCCCCGAGTACCACACCGGGGATCTGGCGTTCGCATCCATAGCTATGAACGTTCACTGCCTCGGGACAGCACCAAGCGCGCGATCCAGACCACCAAGAACATCCTCAATCGGTAGCAACCAACGGCAGTATACACTGATCAGAGTACAGGGCGACCCCATATCCCGAAGATCTGCGCACACATCATAATCGTTGTCCCCAGCAGCTAGCTGGAAAGCCCCAACCCTGTCCGTATTAACTACGATTTCCACCCATGGGGTACAGCCAGCAGGCTGAAGCACCTCCAACCGACCATCGCCATAACCCATTATTTTCCCTTTATAGCGATAGGGCTCCTATAGGCAAACGACATCCGCCCCGCCACTCAGAAGCTGGCTCTTCACCTCCGCGGCAAACGCGATCGATCTCTGCGCATTCAATTGCATGATTTTTCATGCCATTTCATTCTTGCTTTGGTCAATTTGTCTCAAGTACTCTCGGCATTCCTTGCTGCGGACGGAGTGACTAACGCTTTTTCGTTTGTTACGAACGCAGTTAACACAAATCGGGTCCCCCCCTTTTGGGCACATGTCCTTGTTATGGTCCTTAGCTCCACAGTTCTCGCACAACTGGTCCTGGGAGTCGCAGTGCTTCGCGATGTGGTCGTAGCCCTGACACTTGAAACATCTTGTGATGTTGAGATATTCTGCCAGACGGTACGAGCTCCACATCAGGAAAACTCTCCCCCTGGCCAAGAGTCTGCCGAGCCTCTCGGCAGGAACCTTTATGAGCCAATTTGCTTTGTTCACTCGATTTTTGAATGAGTGGCGGAATTCCACCACCCCTCTCAGTGCTGTGATCTCGTCCTCGGAGAGTCCCTCGAACTTCTTCGCGAGGAACTCCTCTTTCAGTTCCGCCGCCCTGTACGCGTTATCCACATCATACGCCATCACGGCGGGGCTGATTTTAACAGCTCAACCGTCTTGAGCTTCACGTCCCCGAGGTAGGGAGACTTAACCACATTCACGTCTTTTTGAGTCGCTAGGGTCATGACCAGTCCTTTTTCCTTGTTTGGCGAAGATTGGGTATCTTCAGGGTTCTCCTGGCTTTACCGAGTCCCTTCATAAGGTCACGCTTGATGTCGTCCGTCCCTCGTGTGTCATTTTCATCACTAGGTCGAATTATTAACGCAGTTGACTCTTTTAGCCTTGCAGTTTTTACGCCTCGCGCTGAGACGGGTCGATCCCGGTCGGGCCGCGTGCTTCCCTCGCCAAACCACGTCTAGCGGCCGCAGCATAAGAGAAGCCCCGGGTGCCCGAGCCCCCAGCATCGCGA
This sequence comes from Ophioninae sp. B BG-2022a, assembly GCA_030522765.1. Taxonomy (NCBI): domain Eukaryota; kingdom Metazoa; phylum Arthropoda; class Insecta; order Hymenoptera; family Ichneumonidae; species Ophioninae sp. B BG-2022a. The sequence continues at coordinate 8,292 of JAPYZJ010004961.1, forward strand.
TCCGCAAGTATACCCGCCAATCGGTCAAGGTCTCTCTGAACTTCGTCTTTTTCATCGTTGAGCCTCCGGACGTGTCGCTCGAGGGTGGGCCACTTAGCCAAGATGACCTTGGCTGCGCTCTTTCTGACTTTGTGTGCCTCGTCAAAGATATAGTTTTCCAGTTCAGTGCGCACGTTCTCTAGGATGTCCTCCAAATCAGCCGCCAGGGGCGAGTTCTCCGTTTCTTCCACCTCGATAGCAGACACTGCCGGCGAGGGTGGTGTAATTCGCCTAGGTCTCTTCGGCGGGAGCGCCTCCCGCCCTACAGTCACAGCAAGCGATGAGCCCGAAGACTCCCGACTCGCCGACGTGCGCCTTGGCAGTCCCCTACGTCTCGGTAGCGGCGTGTCCCGTCCCGAAGACGAACACGTCAAATCCCTTTTTAAGGTCACAGACAGCTGGGGGCCAAACAGCCCAGTCACCGGTCCTACCGTTTGCGTGGCGCCAGTGGCCACCGACCCACTATTCGCGTCACTATTATCCTCCTCCGCCGCGCTCGCCGCCAAACTCCGTACGTTTCAGCTTCTGTTTTTTGTTTTGTTGTTTTGGTTGTTCGATGTATCCATAATGAATCCCACGAGGTGGTCGGTGTGGTGCGTCACCCCCAGGCAGAGCCGCCTTGCCTGAGGGAAGTGGATTGGTACTGCCGAGGTTCCCCAGGTGCCCCGGAGTTGTGGAGCTAATGACTGGGCCTTCCTCCCAGCGAGGACCGCATCGCCGCCCACCTAAGCTTACGGTTGGCAATTTTCATAGAGGTTATCATCCTCGCAGCCCGGGCGGTTAAGCCAAGACCCCCGCTCCTGCAGCACGCCACGTACCACCAACGGCCGACTCGCAGTGCCCCGTGCAAACACGAGGACACCGCTCGCCAGTCGCCCGCGGGTCGCTGCGACGCACCACAGGATTACGGTGAATTTCTCTAAGGACCCCGCGGACGCCAGTTCCCGTACTGCCCGCCGCAAACGGCGGGACAGCCCCTGAGGTTTTGTGCAACATTTAGTCTGGCCGGTCACCGTGAACCTGCCCGACATAGTAAGACCAGTCAGGAGCCTAAGCCGCATTCGGTGTAGCTCCACGGATCATCTCGGCACGCAAGCCCCCCCCACCGCGACAAGGCGCTACAAATTGGGAGGGTGGAATAGGGACAAGTCTACTTTTGCGTCTACTATCGCTTGCTCTGGGGGATTACCTCAGCCTTGGGGCCATACATCCGCCCATCCTTTCGAGGTACGAGTCAAAATTTTTGAGGACCTCAGGAAGTGAGGTCCGCGGCGTTTTGCCTTTGGAGTGCGACTCCGCCAGCTCCCACGCCCGGGTTGCAGCTCTAGCATGCCGACTCGAATAACAACCACTGCCACGTCCAGTCCTACTCCTTGTTGAGCCCCGCTTCAGACAGCAGGGGGCCTTGCTCAACCCCGAGGTTCGCTTTTCCCTGGGTTTCCCGAGGACGGGGCGATCTCCCGCTAAACGCTACAACCGCAGCGTCTATCAGATTAAGGGGTCGCACTCCCGAGCTCTGATAGGCTCATTGCCTCGGCGGAGAACTCCTCCGCTTTCGGCAATGCTCGTCTTCGCGCTCGCCGAGGCCCGGGCCCGGGGGGTTGTGGGAGTCGTGCGAGAACTATACTGAATTAATAACTAAATATAACACGCGCGGTTTACAATAGGGAGGAATCTATTCCGATTAACCGGAGGCGTTTTCGACCTCCACCGGGGGAACCTCGACTAGTCGCTCTGTCTGTCCGCGTTTTCTGAGGAGGGCCAGTCTCGCGAATTCCTTCAACATCTGGAACAGATCCCTCTGGACCAGCCTGCGGCGGTCTCGACGCCACGGTATGCCCAACCCGTCACATTCCTCCCTGAGCTCCCGCCTGTCCCTGTCAAACCAAGGGCAGGCAAGAAGCACGTGGAGCGATGATCCGGGCTGGCCACATTCGCAGGCCACATCCTCATCGAGGCCGAAGCCAAAGAGCTTCTCCCGAAAGTCTTCATGGCCCGTAAGGAACTGGACAACATTGTGATCCAGCACGATCCAGTCCATGGAGAGTGTTTCTTCGGTGTCAGGGAAAAAGCGCTTCGTGACGGCTCCTTTCGTCGCTTTATTCCATCTGGCTTGCCAGCGCCTCTCGAAGACGCGCGCGACGCATCTCGCAGAGGCTGAGCGAGGTTCCTCGGCCTCACCATCGTTGAAGTTTTTTCCATCATTTTCTCAGCCTCCACGCGTAGGCTCTCTCGAGCGCGACGTTCTCGATCGGGGCATGTCCAGCGAGCACATAGAGGGCATCGTTCGATACCGTCCTATATGCTCCCGTGGCAGCCAGGAGCGCCATTCTTTGCGCTGTTCTTAACGGGCGGATATCTATATTATTTAATCTATTTGCCCATGCAATCGATCCGCACGTGAGGACTGGTACAGCCAGCCCCTTGTACAGGATCATGCGAGCTCGGTGTGACAGGCCCCATTTCGCCATCGCTAGGTTCGCGAGTTTACTAAAGAGAAGGCTCGATATCCGAGCCGTCTCCACAGCGTGTCTGCGACAGGTAGTTCCGCCGCTCAACCATACGCCGAGGTACTTAATGTCCGCCGCAGCGGGTATTATAGCTCCCTCGAAGCGTAGATAGGGTGCGCTATGGAGCCTGCCTTTCAGCAGGACCATTTGAGTTTTCGCAGCGGATACCGGTAGGTTCTTAAGCGTACACCAGTTCAGGAGATCCCGGGCTGTCATCTGGGCGCGATTTTCTAATTCTTGTCTAGTGGTTCCTCGAATCACAATGAGGATGTCGTCCGCGTATGCCACTGGTTCCTCAACCCCGGCAAGCGTATTGACTAGCTCAGCGATCACGAGGTTCCAGAAGTTCGGTCTGAGAACCGAGCCTTGTGGACAACCCTTCGTGATGACTTTCCGCACTTCCGCGTGCTTCGCCACGAAAGCTACCGTTCGGTCGCTATGGTAGCTCCGCACGAGGTTGTACACCAATGGCGGCGCGTCTCTGGTCCTGAGTTCTTGCAGGGCCGAGGGCCACCAGAGGTTGTCAAACGCCCCGGAGATGTCGAAGGACAGTGCGATGACGTAGCGCTCTTGTGCTGCGTCGACTTTCCGTCAGACAGCGCACATGGCATCCTTCGTGCCCTTGCCCGGGCGGAAGCCATACTGCCGTTCCGCAGAGCGGGGGTAAGTCAGCAAGACGGCCCCCACCCGGTAGAGCAAGAGCCGTTCGAGGACTTTCCCCATTATTGGGAGGAGACATATCGGCTGATAAGATTTCGGATCCGATCTGTCTCGCCCCGCTCCCTTCAAGATCGCTCGCAGCGAGCCGACCTTCCACACTTTCGGGAAAACACCACTGTCGAGGCATACATTGTATACTCTCAACAAGGTGTTAGGTATCGCTAGAAAGGCCCTCTTCAGTACCACGACTTCTATACCGTCGAGGCCTGGGACCTTCCCATTTCCCATGCGGGAGATCGCTCGCCGGAGGTAGAGTTCCATCGCGGGAACTGCCTCTTCTTCCTCGGGTACCGGCATGAGCTCCTCTGTATCGGCCCGCACGCGTGCCTGATGCGGGCTGTCTTCCCCAGGATCGTCGTCCGGGGTCAACGGCTCCAGGAGCGTGCACGCCGATTCTTCCCACTCCAACGTCTCGCCTCTTCGGGCGGCCAGCGAGCTCATGGGTTCCTCCCTCCTCAATTTATTGAGGGCACACTTGTAGGGAATCCCCTATGGGCTCTCGGCACCGGTTTCCGTAACGAAACCTGGCCAACTGGCCGCGCGAGAGTTCGCCAGCGTTTTTCGGTAATTCGACCTTTTTCGTGTTTACTCGAGAAGGCGCTGCTCTTTGCTTTCGGTTGTCACGTCGGGAGGTACATAAAACTCCGACGAAAACCAAAACTCCCACGGCCCTTCCTGACCTTGCGCACCTTTTGCATAGACATTCGATGCAACTTCTCAGAAAAATCGTAAAACAAGAACACATACCGCACCTATAGTGCATCTTCAAGTAGGGCCCGGAAGACCTTCGTCAATCCGGTCGTAAAATCAAGAATCCACGAAAAGGGACATGTGCGCGGAAAGATCACGCAGCACCTAGCCGCTGCGCTTTCCCCGATAAAAACCCCTCACCAAAAAATAGACTCGCATAAGAA
>JAPYZJ010004962.1:0-12469 GCA_030522765.1 Ophioninae sp. B BG-2022a
AACATCGATCTTTTATATTATGTTACTTTTATATTATGTTACTTGCTGCTACGGAACCCTTCATGGGCGAGTCCGACTCGCACTTGGCCGATTTTTTTAGTATGAAAACGTCAACATCCGCGATGAACAAAATGGACGACCAACGAGAAAAAAAAATGAAACCGAATAACGCAGGAGAGCTATCGTAATTAATTTAATAAGACGGATAAGGCTAATGTGTAACGGACCGAGATAATACTCCTACCAATTTAGTTAAATAAGCGCTCACGGATGCGTCCCGTAGATCCGTTGGTTCGATACATGCATGCATAAACTGTAAACTATAATCGGAGGTAAAATCGTTGATACAACGAGGAACGCGAGCGATAAGTTCTCGAACTTTGAGCGCGAGCTCCAAGAAAACATCGATAAGCGAGCATAAGCGAAAATTTAGCATGCTGGGTATCTGTATACAGCACGGAGTGACGTCACTATTATCGCCGTTCCACCTGTCCGCGATTCTTTTTAGCCGTTGTGCTTTCGTTTTTTTTTTTCGATACCCAGCGCTTTAAGGGGTTACATCTAGTCACAATTTTCGAAAAAATCGATTTTTCGTTTTCGACGGATTCTTAAAGTATGACATTCCAAAAATAATCTCTGAAAATTTTATGTCGATCCGTATATAAGGTACAGTCGCCAAATATCGTCCCCTTTTTGTGAAAACATTGTAGAAACAAAAATTGTGGAAGTAGAAAAATAAATTAAACAACAAAGATTAGCGAGGACACTTCTTTATTATTAAAAATAAACAATAACTCGATAACTTTGTTTTTAATTATTTAAGAATACTTTTATAATGAAGTGGAAAATCTTAAAATCTAAAACCGAGCACCTAATTACGTCCCGGGGACAATATTAAGAACACATTAATCAGTACTTGAACTTGAATGGTATTTGTAACAATAATAACTTTTTAATCACAATAATAATGATATCTAATCAGCCTTTCATTAAATCTTTGCATAACTTACAGAAAAGAAGAACATTAAATACATTAAGAACTGATGGAATTGATACATTCATTCATTACCCCACAAATTTCTCTTTGGTATCTAAAAAATAACAGAAAAACATATTTTGAAAAATACCGGAAATACCCTTGTGAATAAGACGGAGTTCCAAATATCGTCCCCGGGACGATAGTAGGACAACGTGGGTGGACGATATTAAGAATTTACTAGTTGTGTCAATAACATCCATCCAACAAGAAACATCTGTCATAACCCAAATGTTTTCTTAACGATTTCAATCTAATGCAATTACAACTCATCTTGTTAAAAAAATTATTTCAGTAAGTCAAATATATTAAGAACTCAATAATTCCGACAATATTTCAATCAAAAACTGATCTTGAACAGTTTTTTTCCTTTTTTAAATACAGTGCAACCTTAATATAACGTACCTCAATATAACGACTGCCTCGATTTAACAAATTCTTCGCAATCCCCTTGAACTCGTAATCCCCCTGAACAAACCTCAGTTCAACGAATTACTCGATATAACGAATATTTTCTTGTTCCCCTCCGATTTGTTAAATCGAGGTTGCACTGTATCTTGTTACAGGAGCGCCGACACACTGCGAAATGATCGTAATAGCGGACTGAAGTCACTAACTTTAGATACGAGTTACGAAAACCAGATGGCGTTAGTTAGGAAAGAAAAAACTAACAGGGACGAAATTAGGTTCGGGGACGAATTTTGGCGACTGATAACGATATCTAAAAAATGAGTGAACCGATTTACTTGAAACTTTGCATACTTTTTTTATATCACAAGGCAGTCCTTGATCGAAGGATTTTTTTATACATATCTTTTTTATATCAAAGAAAATTAAGTGATTTTTTTACCGAAATCTAAACATTCACTTTCGATCACCGACCATGTAAGACTACGTAATACAATACAAAAACTTAATTCGTTTGATTTTTTTATTCCAAATGATCGATAAAAAAAGTTACAGTCGTCACCGCGGAGAGTCTTTTTTTTAACAGTAGTCCGGGATATCTATCATATCTGCTATATTTGTGACTTTTTTACAGTAAAAAAATTATGAAACAATCAAAAATATACCCTTTACTATGAAAAAAAAACAGTTCAGAACCTGCAATCATTTTCACAAAAAAATCACAAAAACACGCCTTTTTCGGCCGCTGACTAGATGTAACCCCTTAAATACGATACATCGAGAGGACACCGGGGATTTCGAAGTATTGCCTTGCAGTATAATAGTAATAATAATTCATCAATAATAAGCAAATAATCAATGTAAAATTAAATGTTAAATTAGCCTTGTAGTACATTACAGCATCATACGTAAATCATCATGTTTTCTCCTGCATACTCATATGAAACATGATTCGGCCGAGGGGAGAAAGGGATACACCTCGAAAATGACATTTTATTCAATGAGAACATATCGGTAGATAGATGACGCGCAAACTCACCGATCGACGATGCAACAACATTTATTCTCGCTTGTGCTTTCTCAACTCACCTGGAACATAAAAACAAGAGACAATTGATATAATACTTGACAAAAGTGTGCCAAAGTGGCGAGGCAAAATTTAACAGGTTATGTTGTCGACTTTAGGGAATACAAAAAGTGGAAGATATTTTATCGTGGTACATCGAAACGTCAGTTATAATTTTTTTAAGGGGTAGATCATATATGACATATAAATGGGAATAACGTAGAAACGAGGGTACTATAGAGAAATTTGACGTGTAAGTGTGAAAAACATAAATGAAAAAAGTAAAAAGGATGTTTTACTGTATTTACGAACTCGCAGTGTGAACGCAATACGGGATTTTTCTTTTCGTTCTGAAGTCATATATGCATCGGGAATAATATTGCCGAAAACGATCGATAATTAACGAAATTGATAGTTCTATATAGTACACAATTTATTAATGTTCATTTATAATATTCCCACATAATCATAATATAGAGAATACAATTTTAAGAATGATAAGATATCGGTAGGTTTTTTTTTATTTTCGAGTATCTCTCAAATGACTTGACCAGATTTCGACCCGAATCTAGTCAACTCAACTTTCTCATAAAACTCTATTAAATCAGCAAAAAAAACCTTTGCTCCATACTATCACATCGATCTGTCTATTTTCAACGGTTGGTGAATACGACATTCTTTTGGAATTTACGATATCTCATTGTCAGTCGAGGAAAAATAGTTATTGGGGTATGAAAAATTAATATAAATTTTGTTAAGACCTTGTTGTATAAAATTCAACAAAAAGTCAAAAAGTCTGCACCCCCAGGAAAAAGAAGTTTTCAGTTTCCCCGTACCCTTGACAAATCCGGTATAGTGTATCGTAAGTCTGTAAACGCAACGGGGTTTAGTTTCTGGTGGGATAGTGGAACGGGGAAGACATATGGTTGAATAGAGAATAATAAACATGGTAGAACAGGGAAAAAAATATGGTGGAATATTTGAATAGGGAGAGATGGACGGGGACAGGTAAAAGCGCTAACAGTATGTAACGTGAGGAAGAAATCAATGAAAAAAAATATATATATATATGATTATAGTTATAGATATAAAAGTACATATGTACCTATAGTCAATATACCACATATCACAGCTGCAAATGTGAATATTTTCATAAGAATGACTAAATTCTTATAAATTTCTTTATCAGAATTATAAAGAAATTTTGTAGTTAATAAATTTGTCATTCTAATAGATTATTAGATTAGATTAATAATCTTAACCTTATTCTTCTCTCTTTTTTTATTACTAAACGATTATGCTATTGATAACAGCTATCTGAGCAATTGAGAGCAGTGCAATGTCAATACGAAAAAACTAAAAATAATCGCCGTGCAACGGTACCCCTTAGCAACATCGTATGTACGACATTGCCCACTTGCTCAGTACGTTATTATTGAATGATCTTTTAGTAATTTTCAGCCAAAAAATATTACTCCGAGAGATTTCGAAAAATAAAAAAATTGGGTATATATCGAAAACTATGATACTTTTTACTGAGGTATTATTTTTTAATGCTCCAGATAATCATCAGCTGGCCTTTCAGGACTTGCAGACTTTTTACCTTTGGATTTTGGTACACACTGTATATACAATTAACCCGTCGTGTAAGAATTGGGCTTCGGAATGCAATTACTATATGCTCCCGGTCGACGATCGATGGTCGCTCGCATGTGCTCTTTTGAGCCATCATCGTAACGCCGACATCAACGTCCCCGATTATGTTTCGGAATTTGCCTTCAAAAGCCCTCTACCCCTCCCTTTTTCTCGCTCTTCTTCCCTCTCCTGTCTTTTTCAACAGCCTCGTTCCTGGGTCATTAAGGGCCACGCGATTCGCGCACGAAACACCCGAACCAAGGGCATCTGCGAGCGACCAAAATTCCACGCATTAAACAAACAAAAAAAAAAGTTTATCACTTAGACGAGACGGGGAGGGGATTGAAATCGCTGGGATCTCGGGTACGACATACGAAGCAAAGATGAAAATCGATGTATGCGTGCTCAGTTGGTAATGTGGATGCACGTAATTTCACGGATTTGCCACGAGATGGAGCAGCTGATAATGGAGCGGTTGATAACGATTACAAGACGTGACTGTTTGTGACGTTATTGAATGAATACTGAATAATTTTTGAATAAACAATTTTGTTCATAATAATAATAATAATGAATGAATAATTTTGTTAATTAAAGGAAATAATAATTAAAGAAATTGAAAACGATTAGTACTGATAATTGATGACAGTTACAATTGATAAAAATCATTATTAATCGAATTCAAAATGGATGAATAGTACTCGATCAAATTAACATTTAATCAAACTAACACTTGTCGGAGTTTATAATAAATTGAATCAACGAAGATTAATATTGAAAATAAATTGAATTAGCAATTTATCAATTGTATAATTGTTGGAACTAATAATCAGTCTCATCAGTGATAATTAATAGTAATAATCCATCAAACAGTCTCATGTAGAGACTGATGATTAATCGAGTCATCGATAATTAATATTAATGATCGATCAAATTGACCATTAAGTTAATAACTGTTGGAACTCATAATCAAGGGAATCAACAACTGATATTGATCATTCATCAAATTATCACTACAATTTATAATTTACTAATTTATAATCAATCAGATTAATGATCAATCAATCAGTTCTAAGTAAGAATAATTTAGCAGATAAAACTATGTTTGCCAATAAATTATTTCGCTCCAAATACTCAGTCACAAAATAATGCTATCACTATCAACCGTACCATCGTATCATGATAAAAGTGACCCGACAACGTACGCTATATTTTGTATTGATGAAAAAATATACTTAATATTTTTATAGAAAAGAATTATGATCAACTAATAATTATGAAAGCACTATAATAATACTAAAAATAATTGCATTCCGATGGTGAAAACTTTAAACCTATTCTATTTATTTATGTTAATTCCTACGTTCCAGTGTACCGCTTTACGGATTTCGTCATATTACCCTCGCCTATCACTTCTTTCATCCAACCGAACTTTCCATCCTCCGATATATTCAATTTACCATGGGCACGAGAAAACTGTGGGAAACCCATGTCAGTATGGGTCCCATTATTTTACCTTTTTTTCTATTGCTCAGAAGTTTTTTACTCGAGTATCTACACGAATGACCCTTATCGGTTTTTCACTGCCTGGTTGATGAGCTTTCATGTCTGAACGGTCAATGCTCCAGGTATCGACCATTCACAATCGCCGGTCTCAAAATCGGCATCATTCAATTCGCATCCTAAATCGTCGTTGTCGCATTACTAAAATATATAATTGTCGATCGCAAACGTACCCGAGGAATCGCATGGTTGGTGCTCGTATTCCGTAAGTGGAACAACCATCGTGTGTCGCTAATTCACTATTTTCAAATCCAATTCACTTATCACCTTTTTTCCAAATTTCGTCACTCACGAAAGAAAACTTACTTTTGTTCTGTAGTTGTCACGAGACAACAGCACTGTGTTAACGATCAATCGTTGAACGTACAAATTAGTCTACGTATAAGACCACATTTTCGAACGAACTGTTAGGAAGAAAATTCAAAGTAGCAAAAAATGATGACATTTGGAACGATATACTGCGACGATGTACGACGCTCACGGAACGGCTGCGTCGAACCGAGTAAGCGGAGGAATTAGAAGCGTATGAATCAACCCCTCTTCCTCTAACTCCCACCCAATCACCGTCATTGCCAACAAACGAAACTACAATGCGTCCTCGGCTCTCTTGTCACGAATACCAAAATTTCTTCTCTCTAAACAGACTTTCGAACGATTTATCGTTAAATTGTTAAGGGTATGACGAACATCGACATAACCTCACAAATTTTCGAAATCCGTTTTCTCGGCGTCGATTAATTTTACGGCGAAAAATCGAACATTAGTTTTTGTAGAATTCATAGAGACAGAAATAGATGCTTGAATTTTACGATAAAAATGTTTCGTCCTTGAGAAATTGCGGTTAAAAAATTTCTACTATATCTCTCGCACTCGTGTGTCACGTGGTACGTCTTCGACATGTCCTTAAAGGTACTTAAATGTGCACAACAAAAAAAAAAGAGGCGATTCGAAGTTTCGAGAAAATCCCGATCGGTGACTATATTATATGGCTAATAAAATCATATATACCATATACGAGGTTTCTTCAAAAAATAAGGTGAGTTTCCACATTTTCCGGCTACGCACATTCCATTGAGATCTAAATTTTTTTTAAATATGATTCTTTTAAAATATGATAAGATTTTTTTTAAATATGCATTCACGAATGATGTGCTATTTGCAGATATAAATGTTCACTCTATATCACCACCGTGATGTGGCTTATCACTATTCTCGCATACCGCAATATCGAAGATAAATCTGCTAGATAAAGGTTGGATTATCATGACACTTTGCACCGAGGCGAACACGAACGACGAATGTTTTTCACTCTGATGCCAATGCCGGGGCATTGCGATTATCGCGACGTCGAGATGCTGTATTTCTTCAATAAGTCGATCGAAGATATTGTACAATTTACAGCAACGTGTATTTTTTTTTCAAACGAGGAATAAAATTCGCCGCTATGTGAATATCATATTTAATGCATTGCGATGTCGCGATCTGCGTCGATGAAAAGAAACGATTTTTTTTTGGATTCTTTATGTTTAGTAATAAAATATTTGGCACCGGTCGTAACAGAGTAATTTAAAGGTGCCATTGCGCTTTCAAAAATAGACCGTTCACGGTTTTGTGTTTGATGAAGCCAGAACACGTGACCAAAAAAATGGTGATGTTTATGGACCCAATACCGTATCGAATGCAACAGCGAAACAGTGTCTCGACGTCCATGTCACTAGAAGGAAGGAAAATCGTTGGAAACATCACTTTACTTTTCGATACTGTTTTGGGTCCATAAACAGCATACATTTTTTCAGCCGCCTTCTCTGCCATTTCACCTTCGTCGTAGTAGTATTCAACAATGTATTGAATTTTCTCTTTTTTTGTACCTCCATTTTGGATCGCTTTAACACACAACTGGCTTCACCAAACACAAAACTGTCAAAGTCCTGTTTTAAACGTAAAGGCTCCTTTAAATCGCCTTGTGACCCAGTGCGATGTATACATCGAGAGATATGACTCACTAAAGACATCTAGCGGAAAACGCTCAGAACTGTTTACTTCTTCCAATAACAATAGAGCATTCGTAATAATAAAATAAGGTGAATTTACGTAGATCCATAAGATTTATAATGATGATGATAACAACAACAATAATAATAATAATAATAATAATAATATTAATAATAATAATATGATTGTTCATGATATGATATGAACACTACTACTGACCATAAAATTATTTCTTTTCGAAACATGGTTACTATTTTTGATGAGATTGAAAAAGACTGACATTTTCATCGGAGAATTCCTCTGCGTGCTACACAAGACATTAAGAAATGTCGAGACCAAAAGCGTACCGAAATCCGATTCGATTTGGAGCAATTGATTTTCTCCAATTGTTCATGCGAGACGAAAAGACGAGATTTTCTATTTTGGTGAATTCAATTTTCTTCGGAAGAAAATAGAGATGTAAGGGAAAATCGGAGCGTTTGAATTCGTGAAGTTACCGGCATCGCTGTTGTTGGGACGAGTTGGAGGCTCTCGGGAGTAACGACCTTCCTTATATTACGCGTGTACTTATCAGACTGTGACCATGTGCGAAACATCGTCATAGCGGAGTTTAAGGTCACCACACAACATTTTTCCTCTGTTTTATTCAGGGTGCTCGTAAGTTGACATTATTGGAGACCGATGAATATTGGATATTCTTTTCATTCCGGGTCATTCGGATTTGTGTTTGGCTAATTTGGGTTCGTAAATGACTCGAAAGGAAATGACTATGTATCATAACCAACTGGGATACGTCGTTTGGGAACAAAGATATGTATGATGGAAAATATGAATTAGGGGCTTCTTGCTTGCAAGAGGGGTTCATTTTAGCAGGTGCAACAGGAGAAGACAGCAGGTACGAACAGTGCGTGGCTGAATGTTGCAGTCTGACAAGAGCGTATACGACGAAACTCGATACGTATTCGAGAAAAGACATTGAGAAAAAATACATAGACGGTACGTGATATAAGCCATGATGCTTTGTTATCAATAAGTGATTATTAATAAAATAACGTATCGGGTACAAAAAAATGCGAAAATAAAATTAAAAATTAAAAAATGAAGCTGGATTTATCCGCTTCTAGACGGAAATATTGAATATTCATTTTTTAATAGAAACGGTACCGAAGCTGGTTAATGAGCGAGGTGCGGCCCTGGCGGTTACCGAAGTTAAGCAGCGTTACGCGCGGCTGATGAGCGAACTTCGAATGACCATAAGGCTCAAAACCCCGAATTTGAATATTCCGAAACTACAAATTTTGTAAATTTCTGGGTTCGTTTGGGTTTGTTTGAAATCAAGGGTTTAAAATCAAACTAACGAACCCAAACAAACCCAAACAAATTTCGTGCTTTTGCTGGTATGACCTTTAGGAAATGTGTAGTTTCGGAATTTTGAGCCTTCTGGTCAATCGAAGTTCGTGTTTCCTACCCGACACCAGTGTAGCGTAAGTCGGCTGTAACCGCAACGTCGGTTAGGTTCTGGTTGGGTATTTGAACTGGGTTGAAAGAAGGTGCAATATTTGAATAGGAAAAGTTTGAACGGAACATTTGGGGACAAGTAAAAGGGCTAACAGCATGTATCGTAAAGAAGAAATTAATAATTACAATTGTTTAGAAGCCAATATTAAATACATATTTAATAATTATAACAATAGTATCAATCAACGAGTAAAAATATCGCGAGTGCATATGTCTCCAATGAAACACCGGAAATACGTTTATCGTGTTAAGGATCGTGCTTGTAATAGAACTTATTCACGACAAAGATGATTCATCGGGTGGCCACCCGCCAGAGAATTTGCGAAAAGAGAGTTCAAGAGTATAGAGAAAGATTTCAAAAACGAAGGGATGCGACATATTCGTTACTAGATTTTTCCTCAAGATTTGTCTGGACTATCGTGCTGGAATCTGCCGTAAGAACAAAAAAAGTTAGGGAGTTCAAAGATGTATGTATTTTAAAAATAGTTTTTTCCTTTCTCTGATGTAAAAAAAAAAACAGGAATTGCGGCAACTAAAAATGAGAAATTTTCCGGTGAAGGAAACCTACTAACGGAGAAACCGTTTCCGATGTCCTCCTACGATTTACTTCATTTTTTGATATTTTACTATTCATGTAAATCGAAGCAACACGTCATTTTTTTTATCGGCGTAAAAACAGTTTTAAGGGGTGAAACTGACTTTTCATACGAATATCTGAAACGAAAATCTCATTTTGAGGGTGAGTTACATACCTTTTAATTGTTTTTGCGCTGATAAAAAAATCCATGTCCCTTAAACTTCGATGAAGAAAAACATCAAAAAATGAACGAAATCGGAGGGGTAAACCGGAAACGGTTTCGTCGTAAGAAGAAACGGGGATTTTGCGACATGTAAGTACACGTAAATTTTGACCGGCTTCCATCTCAAAGAGGAGTAACTATGCAGAATTTTATTCTCGGATGTGGAAATTCCAAGCAATTCATGAAGCTTTCTCGGGATTCGCCTAGATCACGCGAGACGTGGGCGCGCCGCTGCAAAAGAATTCTTTTTTGCTTCACGTTCTTCAGTGATTAACGAACACAGGCGTGTTCCGTATGAAAGTCAGCACCGGAAGGAAAAAAAGGCTAGTAAAAATTATGACGTGCAGCAAGGTATACCTTAAGGATTTTCGACCGTGGACGTGGAAAAGAATTTCCAAAAGTTTTAAAAACTACAATTCACACTAAAATAAACAATAATGTACTCTCAATAAAATTATGGTGAAATAATGTATCTCCTGTATAATTATACAAACCATAATAAAAGCACCAATAAAAATATTAATAACGAAGAAAATATATTAAAAATATAATAATAATAATAACATAACAATATAAATTTGGTTTTAATTTTCTAAAACCAAGTATTACTATTATTCATCTTGTCAAACTTACTATTGAAGTTGTCACTAATATTATTATTACAATAATTATTGATGTTGTTATTGCTGCTCTTGCATTAATGCTAGTAATGAGGGTGATATCAATAATACTTTTCATGTGAATGATAGTAATACAATAAAATAGAATAATAGTAAGGCCGAGGTTATCACCATTGTTATGCAAATTATGATAAGGTAGTATCGAAATGTATCAATATGATTATTATTATTATTGTTATAATTTATTAATAAGTTTCACAGTAACCTTCGGGATATGGCTTTGGCGGCCACTGAAGTTAATCAGCGTGCGGTTGATACTGGGAGTGGTGACCGTTTATGAGCAAACGGACAATTCTTCGGAAACCTTGGAGTACATACTTTACGCAAAAAGTCTGTGCATCATGGAATTAGAAAAATAATGCCATCTGAATGGGTACGGATTTTCCGTAGTTTTCCCAAGCCCTTGAGAAATCCGGTATAGTGTAGCTTGAGTTCGAAAAAAGTCGAAAAGTCGAAAAGTGGATAATGGAGGAAAAAGGAAATGTAGTCCGCAGAGTGTAGCGTGAATAATATAAAAATAAAATGTACATTTTATATAATTCATTATCATTATTATTCAAATTGAGCTGTATTATGCTCATGTCGATATTATTGATAATAATCATCACTATTAGTATATTATCAGTATCGTAACGTTCCAATATGATAATAATTGTAATTATTTTGACAATTATTATTATTATTATTATCGCGTCAATAATATTGTTATATTATCATTATTATTATTATTATTCAAATTAAGAGCTGTACTATGCTCATGTCGATATTATTGATAATAATCATTATTATTATTATACTATCAGTATCGTAACGATCCGATATGATAATAATTGTAATTATTTTGACAATTATTATTATTATTATTATTATCCTGTTTATTATTATAATGAGAATTATAGTTGGGTTGGAGAACGCGAGCGAATGTACAAACTAATTACAGGGATTGCAAGGTAACTCATATGGATGGCAGAATTGGTAACGGTGTTCGAGCACATCTACGAACATATGAGGAAGTATGGATTAAACTTCGCGATGCGAAATCTGTGCTCATTTGTTCCGCGATTGCGAGTTAAACGGTAACGCGAGCTCGGACGCGTGAATTCGGTAAGGAAAGAAAAAATATGAAAAAGGATAGAAAAAACCGAAATTTTACGGATACGACACAACGTACTCGAGCGGAGAAAGGGCAAGAAGCAGGTGGTGCGATAATCAGTGGATCGAACGTGGAGGAACGAAATCGCATCGATCGCCCGTTACCGAGTGACCTCAAACGAAAAACCTTCAACGTATTGTGGCTTCATACGTTGCTTCGTACATGCGATAGGGGCTGCATTTTTTGAGAAATGTTTGGGCCCTGGAATATTTACATTTTGTTCAATTTTTTTTTTATTCGGTGCAGATGAATTTGTAAGATTTTGATTAAGTTTTTTTGTAGGAATTAGCCAATTTTATTTTTGTTTAGTTATTATCTTTGTTATTTATGCCAATTATATTTTATGGATCATTTTTATTTATTCGGTCAATTAGCCAATTATTTATACGAATTATAGTTTATTAGTCATTATTTATAAATAAATAAGATAAAGTACGGTCTTAATATAATCAAATAAATTAATGCTATGTTATAATAATCATTATGATACAATTTTTATTATAATAAAATTAACTTAATAAAAGGAGATGGATCAAAATTGCCCCACGTCCTATAACCAAGTGACATATCTCAAAAAAAAAGATAAAAATGTATAAAAAAATATGGCATAATTCCTAA
>JAPYZJ010004963.1:0-12854 GCA_030522765.1 Ophioninae sp. B BG-2022a
TATATATATATATATATATATATGTATATATATAATGGCGACGGTGATTGTTATATCACGGGACTCCGAGGACTCTTTCCTGTCCCCAAAATCAAGTTTCTCCTTTAAATATAGAGATATACGTGGAAGACATTGATATTTGCGTATCGTCGTGAAGAGAATCCAGGAAGACTCTCTAAAAGGGGATCAGACCTCTCGTCGCGATTTCCAATGAAAAATATATTCGACTTTGTGTCATCGATGTATTTTTCTCCATTTCATTCGAATCTCTCGAGTTAGAAAGATATACGAGATGAAAAAAATATTAGTCTCACGGCTTTAATAAAAACGACATTCAACGCGTAAGGTAGATATGAGATACATTGTATCTAATTTTGAAGAACACGATACAAAAGATAAACGAGAGATGCAATAGTGAATAATACTTTTTAGATCGGAGTATTCTAAAAGATACGCGATAAATCCGAAAAATTCTAGGTGGAGACAAGATGAATTTCAAAATTTTTAACATCCTAGTTAAATACAGGATAGAACTCAAATTCTAAACGCAGATGAAATAAATATCAAGATGAAAATGATACGAGATAAATAACACATAAATCAAAAGATCAAACAAAAACTAGATAAAATACGATATCTTGAAAATTCCAAATAAATAGAATTTGAAACTCACGCTCTCAATAACGGTACATACATTTTAAGATAAAAAAGCGATACCGGATAAATTACAAGATGTAAAAGAACTACGAGATTAAAAATCACTCTTCGAGAAAAAAAAATTCTTCCCTGCTACGCGCAGCGATAATCGCGATTTCGATCGACAGTGTAAAATATACGACCTTTTTTTTGTTTATGCATAATTCGTGTATATCCCGGGTACACGTGTAGCTGCAGGTGTGCAGATGGTGTATGTATTCTCGTCTGAGAGTTGAGGAAGGCTCTCTCGCCACGACATTTCCGTCTCGTGAAAAGTTTTCAAGGCCATGGTAAGCTGGAAAGAGAAAGAAAGTGAGCAAGAGAGAAAGAGAGATCGAGAGAGAGAGAGAGAGAGAGAGAGGTCTGAAAGGACTAAACAGAGGTGAAGAATAAAGTTCACTCTTCAAACCACCCCCAATTATCTTCTTCGTAAGAAGTCTCTCCACCTCCTCCCCTCTTACTGTCTCCCTCTCTGGGCTTGCATAACTGTTGAATGAAAAAAAAACGAAGATAGTAAATAGAAAAAGATGAAAAAACAAAATTGAGCCGGAAGGTTTCGATTTTTCAAGGAGCGGTGGCCGTTAACGAATAATTTGAATAAATTTGAAAACGAGTATCTCCACGGCTCTTGGAGTCTGTAAATGTATACCTGCATACAGTTGAATCCCCGAGACGTACCATGGCCCTCTTTATTCCTCACGACCCCCTACCCCAGCCCCATCCAATTTTGCACCCCACTCTTTGCACTTTCTCGCGGCAAATCGCGAGTTCACTTTCAACACACTTTTCACCCAGTTGGCGGCGTACCAAAAAGACGTCGACGCTCCCTCGCGCTCTTTTCCTTTTTTGCACGAGTTCCTCGGAAGAGAGAGAGAGAGAGAGAGAGCGAGAGGCTGAGAGAGGGAGAACAGACCGGAGGTAAGGAAAAGAGAGAAAAATATTTCTCGCGGTACGAAGTAACTCCCCTGCAGACGAGGGTCGGGGGTGAGCAGCGAAACTTCCCCTTTAAGAAACGAGACAGCATCGGCGAGGTGCAAGCAGCGAGGCAAAAAGCTTGCTCTCGTCTCTTTTTCTACTCCCGCCCTCTCTCTCTCCCTCTCTCCTCATTCGGTCTCGGTTGCCCTCGTGCTCAGCGTAATTTTCCTACCCCCTGGTGAAGGTCTCATTCACAAGTGAAAGTCTTAAGAGCTTCGTGTAACTCGTTACTCTTATTTTCTTTTTTTTTTCTTAGTTCCTCCACCTTGTCCTCCTTTTTTTCTCATTTTCGAGGAACACTTTTCCTTTCGAAGCTACGCGAAAACGAGGCAAAACAAATAAGGCGTCACTCACAGGGCTGCGAATCTTCTCCAGCTGCGGGATTTTTTAACCCGCTCTTATAATTGTCGTTATTTGTTTTTTCATTCTCAATGATATTAGCCGAATATTATAATATCATAATAATTACTATTATCATAGGTCGCTACTCCTTCTCTTGATGATTGAATATTAGTCAATACTCGTGAGGAAATTGACACAATTCAATGAGATTTCTGACTAAACCGATTGATTTGTTTCTGGGTTGAACGGATGCGCGAATAATTAAAAGCCCTCGCGCGAAATTTGATTTTGACATTTTTATTAGCAAATATCGATCATGAGGTTTATCGAATTGAAATATTCGTACCGAAAATTGATTGTAAATCACATTGTTTCAGACGATACAATTATATCTTCCGTTCGCGCGATTTTGCCTGACCTCGATGATTACCATATGCAGTGATAAGGTATCAGATAATTGAGTTTCGCAACAGTCCCAAAATGTCCTTGAACGTTTTTTGTGCTACATGCGTTCAACCCCTGCCCCCCACCTTCTTTCACCGATCCATCGTAATTTCAGATCTTCTCCTGGAATTCGTTCCACACGACAGTCATTTCAAAGTTATTGGCAGCATCGAAAGCATATATTTCGAGCCGATGATTAATCACGGAAGATTCCGACCTTCATCGGAGTGTCGTTTCGTCTAGATTATGACGCGCAGTGAACATTTTGTTGCACGCCATCGAGGCGACATTATCCGACAGTGACGCTAATGATGGAAGCGTGGAACTCGCACGGTGGATCGTGCGTTATTAAAGGGGTGGTTTCGTCCCCCCCAGGTTGTAGGGGTTGAGCGACTGAAAGGTCAGCGCTGTCCACGAATAGGAGAGAGAATGAGACAGAGGGGGTGAGAAAGAGATAACAAAGGGTAGGAGGTGGGAGAACGGGAGAGGGACAAGAGAAGAAAGATCATGTACCGTGACGATGCTGGCTGGACCTGCGCGCGAGGGGTAGAAGGTCAGGCGGGAGGACCGGATTGGCCGGGACAAGAGTCCAGGGGGCGGTTCTAAGCCGGTTTAGAGGGGTAGTTCCAGCAGTATATATTGGTATAGTGTACACGCTGACACACGTCGGCCTATATACGTAACGTTGTACGTGGGGAGTATGTGAAAGAACAAGACGAAGATATATATTGGACGATGGAAGAGGGTGCAACCCTCTCCCCCCATAAATAATAATTGACCACGCGAACATTCGCTGACCCGTATGGGCTTCGTCATCGTCAGGTGTCTCCACGATAATTCATTCCTCGCGAACTTTAAACGCACACGACAGGTACGCGAAAGACCGGTCCAACCTCTCGAGGGGATGATTCTCCGAGGACGTCTTCCCTGTACCACGGAACAGGGAAGATCTCTCGCTGCGCAACGACCATGTTCTATATTCATCGAGTGGTCATAAATGTGAAGAAAATGCAATGATGGATCAAGCCAAAGAAGCGGAAAGTGAAGCCGAAGCCGGGCTGGAATATAAGGGTGGTGTTTTAACGTGACAGGAATGCTGATAGTAATGATAGCAGCCAAAACGGTATTGCCGGAGGTTTTTGAACGTGTATACAGGGAACCGTGTGACGAGGGCCAAGGGTGGTGAACCAGGGGGTGGTTGGGGTGTGCGGAACGTATTCCCGATCGTTTTCCACCCAAGGAGGGTTGACGTAGAAGAGCGTCCTCTCGGCGAATGGCCGAGACCGCCCGGCCGCCAAACAATCGATATATGCGTTCAAAATGGCCGCCGGGACGACACCCACCCCATGATTCCTACAACCGCCCCCCTCTATCTCGCTCTCTCTCTCTCTCTCTCTCTCTCTCTCTCTCTCTCTCTCACTCTCTGGTCGCCTACTTCTCTTCCACCTCACCCTTACACCACCGGTGAACGTGCCGTCATCCCCTGTTTACCCCTCCGCGCAATTCACCCTCTTTACTCTATCTCTCTCTCTCTCTCTTTCCCTCATTCTCCTCCACCCGGCTCAAACTCCACTGAACGTTTCCAACGTTCCCCGCAAGCCGGGCGAGGAGTACGGAGGGCACGTTGAGACCCTCTCACGTATGCTCCCCAAAGCTCTTTAGCTTCGGGACTCACGCTTCGCCGCAGCCTACGAAACGAAGCGGAGCACAGAGAATGAGGGAGGGGCAGAGAGGAGAAAGAGGTAGATAGGGAGGAAGAGGGAGAGAGAGAGAGAGAGAGAGAGAGCGGTTGGAGCAGAAGGAGCATAACCAGCCCATTCCCGGGATCCTCTCAAGGGTCCAGGAGAGGAGAGAAGAGCGGAGAGAGAGCGAGAGAGAGAGACGGAAGGTGCAATTCTACTCCAGAAGAGGATCTCTGCTGTGTCGGCTCTCTCCTAACTCTCTTCTAGTCTTTACTCTCCCCTACACCCGCCAGACTACCTTGTCACTCCTCCACCCCTGCTACTCACGACGGGGGAGCACCCCCCGAGACTAGGAATACATAGAACGCTATATGTACTGATGCAAGGTTTCCTGGGTTTATATACCGAAGCGGCGTGTCATTGACTCAGCAGCCAGTCATTGACCCAATAGCAAGCCGTCGACCCAACATCGAATCATCAACCAAATAGAACCCCATAGATTCAAGGGGATGTGACGATGGAAGGATCTCAACTCAAGATGTCATTAAACCAACAGTATTCCATTTCCAAAGAAACATCTTGGCTGCAGATGATATCTACCCAACTGCAAACTATCGGCTCAGTAGCAATCCTTCGACCCAATACCGTGTTATCAAGCTTTTGCCAAGCTGTCATTGAGAATTCACATCTACATGTTGGGTGAGAAGAGACCACATAATTGTCAGTAGTCGACTGGCTACTTTTTGCAGAAGATTCAATTGGGTATCATCCTCAAAATATGTGTGTAGCTGCTTTGTTCCAGTTCACCACTACAAGATAACAATTAGGGTATAACTTTTGACAATGCCGAGTTCACGATTAAAATTCACCTCGATTTCATCAATAAACCACTCAGGGAAATGGCCCCGGTTTGTATAAACGAGAGGAGAACAGAATATAAACCTTGGTGGTAAGTTTCGATCATCGTGGCAGCAATTAGAGGCGAAAAAAGTACCCCATCAGCCTTTCAACAGTTGGGAGAAAGTTGGAGACGCGTGCCAGAAAGAAAGTGAGAGGAGGAGGAAAGAATTTACCGCGGGCGGAAGAGGACGGGTAGCTTTTCGCGCCTTTGGGACGAGAGAGAACGGGGGATGATTCTGGTGGATGAAAGGGGATAGAAGACGAGAGAGAGAGAGAGAGAGAGAGAGAGAGAGAGAGAGAGAGAGAAAGAAGGAGAACCTACTTGCTCTTTTGCACGACACTCCTGACGGTTTATTAAAATATAATAGCGTTATCAGGATGGAGAACGAGGAAGAGAGAGAGGGAGGGAGGATCGCAAAGGAGCGAGTGGATACATATATACAAACGAAAGCAAAGAGTGAGAGAGGCATCAGCTTTAAGAGGGAAGTTTTCTTAAGTGTTCTTAATTAGAAGGTACCTGTTGCTTCGGAAAAAACGAGGTCACGGCCGCGACCAGCACACTGTGAGAAACTCGCGCCCTCCGTGAGACGCCTTCTCGCCCGAGACGTCGCGACACAGCCCTCTTCACCCCTGAACCACCCACCAAACCACCCCCCATTCACTAGACTCGCGAGAGTCATTATTTTCTTCTTCTTCCTCTTCGTCTACTATACCACTACTTCTTCTTCCGCTTTAACCGTCTTTTACTACGTTCATCTCCCTCTCGCTCTTTCTTTTTCTCTTCTCTCTTTCGGCGATCGAGGCTAGGTCCTATATAGCTTTTTCCCTACTTCCTCTCGGGCTGCATACTCCGTGTAGAATATTTAACAGATTACGCTTCGGAGGTGCCTGGAAGAAAAAGAGTACCTCGTTTAAAGAGTCTCGAGCCGACACGAAAAAAGGCTACCCGGACGAGGCAGCGAACTCCGGACGAGAGAAAATCACAGATACCTTGTTACGACACCGACAACAAACTTTTATCCTCTTCTCAACCATGGTTTTCAGTGTGAACTTTTCAGCCACTTTTCCAATTTTCATTTATATTTCGTAAGGGATTCTGCAGATTCCGTATAATCTTTTAGATAATTCTGCACTAAAAAATTTATCGGAGTCAAATGAATGAGCTTGCGAGCATTTTTTTGGTTGAGCCAAATATATATTGGTCGTAAAAAATGTGTATGAATCGGAGACAGCCAAACAAATATAAACACACCTAAACAAACTCAAAAAAGCCCATGTGCAGAAGGGGATGCCACAAACTGTGCACTGTTTGAATTTATTTACATTTCTTTGAGGTTTCAGTTAGTTTGTTTGGGTTTGAGTTTGAGGATAACTGAAATTTTGAATTTATTCTTGTTTGATATGAAATTAAATAAGTTACATTTAATTCATTAATTTTTCCTATTTCCACAATTTCAATAAATGTTTGAGTTGAGTTATCAATTTATTATTAATCATATTAGCAGTATGTTGTTATTAAAAATTCATTTTCTAATCAACTGTTAAATTTAAAAAATCAACCAGCCAACTTTACCCAAATAGTTTACGCATCTCCACACTTATTAGCTTTGTCACAAAACACTCCATTGCAAAATATCATCAATGGGATTAGTGATCGCCATCGACGATCAAAAGAGAAACATCGACACAACCAAACCCAAAGAAACTCACGTGGAGCTCTAAAAAATCGCGTAACCTCAGCCCACGTCTTTCCGTCGGGACAGAAAAGCTTCCGATCGTGGACGTGCGTTCTATACGTATGGTGAACCACCCACATTTTTATTTGTGTCAACGGGTGCCGGAAGAAGAGAGACGGAAGTGCAGAGACATTTATCATCGTAAATCGATATAGGCTGTGGAAGCAGCGATGAAAAATCGTGCCAGAGAAAAATGCGTTCTCGCGTCGTCACGGAAAATGGGCGGAGACGATAAACCTTGGATGAAAGCAGCTGCCTCGCAGCATCCGTTCCACACACGAAAACGCGCATATTAAAACGAAAAAAGTGAAGGAACAAAAAAAAAGACAAGGAGAAATACACGAGACTGTAACGGATGAATGAAAATGATGCAAATTTCTTCTTTTTTTTTTTGTACCCAACGGTTTTTCGGGGTTTGCTAAGGGGGTTGAAAGAGGAGAAGGAGAGAAATACCGAGGAAAAAAAAACAGAATCGTGAACGGTATATCCTACCTGAGTCAAATAAATTTGAATATCGATGCCTATTGAATGCCGATCGAAGGGTTCGAGGCGAATTCCCTTTCACATACGAAAGGGTTGCAATTTGAATATTCTCGTCGGGGGTAACTAGGTATCTTGGGGGTAGTGCCCTCACCTCTTTTACGCGTACGTGACCCTCAATTTTTCTCTTGCATCCCGATTTCTTTTTTTCGTCTCTCTTCCTCTCTCTTTCTATTTGTATACTTGGCGAGATGCATTGTGGAGGGTACGAAAACCTAACACCCAGCCACCAGCCCCGAGGCTATTCTATCTATTATTGGAGTAATCAATGTTATTGTGGGGTCGTAGCCCCATTTTTCTAATACTTCCAGATTCACCGTGTGTGTATACATCCACGTTACGTAGACGCGTGAGTCCACACACGAGAAATTTGACGCGATGGACGAGCAGGTTTTTTTTTGCAGAAAGGAAATTCTTTGCTAACCCCTCGATGTAATTACTTCTAGAAATGGAAAAATACTCCGGACGCTGCATTATTGCGAAGCAGTGTTGGGTAATGTTTCAGTCTAGCTGTAGAATGGGAATCAATAATGTCGTTCGCTGATTTTTTAAACATTTTTAATGCGTGAGAAATGGATAAAAATATTTACTATTTCGAGAGTATTTATTATTTGAAGAGTACATTACTAAGAGTATTTTTATTCAATAATAAAAAGCATACTTTGTCGGCTCACGCTAGTTAAATATTCCCTGTCGTAGCTGAAACAAACGGTGATCGTTCGACCCCTATCCTCTTTCTCCCGGATCACCATGGAAAATTATGCAAAATCACCACAGTCGACTAGCCTCCTCCACGAGACGCCCGGCGAAGGGCTTGATGGAAGAAAAGGTAGTAACAATAATAACGAGTCCAGATTGGTTGAAAATGTAAGAGAGAGGAGAAAGGTACGTGGAAAAGTCTGGCTCGTCCGTCGGACCTCGAGGACGCTAAAAGGGTCCTTGAATATTGCAGGTTCGGGTCGTCCAGGATCCAAAATCGTATAACACAGAAAGGGTGTGAAAGAGCAAGCTGCGGAAGAAAAAAGAATACGTCTATATACTCGCGCTATCTCCAAAATCGACGTTGCCCATCGAGTGCCAAAAGAGGGCTAAAAGATTTGCGAGTTGCGCCCTTTCTCCGCTAGGGGATAGGGGTACGAACGTGGACTCACAAAGGAACGATTCGAGTGTTCGTTGCGTCCCATCGTTGACTGTTACTCCGACCTAGCAGTCTCGTGGATTCCTACCGGTCGCGAAATCGCTTTTGCATCTGTCCTGAGAGAGGGAGGGAGAGTGATGAGCAATCGCTTTGAAAATGGCTCGCCACGAAATTAAATCGGGCTTTCGAGTATCCACATATCGCACTTGAATATTCAGCCGTGTACGAAACGATCGCTACTTTTGATTGCGGCGGGGCAAAGCGAGCAATCTTGCTCTTTATTACTGGTGGTTCAATCGAGAAAAAAGCTTGAGGTCTTTTTTTGTGAAAGAGAAACGTAGAGAAGGTCACGAGTGTAGAGATGGAAGGGTGATAATTTTCGAGCGGGATTATTTGAATTTATTAAACCACGGTCCCAATCGTATTTTCGGAATTATACGAGACTACTACGTTTTTTCCCACACTTTTGGCCAACCTTTTTGCCTACACTTGTCATTTCATTTGCGGATCTCCGAAGCTTTATCTCGGGGATGGCTGCAGCTCTCGAATACTCAAATAGCATTCCCCCTGGCTCCGATCATACCAAATGGAATAAATATTCAATAACATTCTATCACGCATCGATTACTTCCAATCTCTAATTCACAATACCCACTCCAATTATCAGACACTCAGCCACTTTTTCTCCTCGTTCGCTTCAACGTTTCGCTCCTTGACGATTCTGCTAAATTTGCCGAGCGACGAAAACCCTCATCGAAGAACCAAACGCTATCAGAAATCCTTGCGTTTCAGTTGGATATAAACCGATAATAACGTCGTCATAAATTCATTCTCATTACGTGCATACATATTGCACGTGAAAGACTCACGCGTAATAACAAATGTGTCGAATTTGATTTTCCACCGTCACTTCGGGGAGTTGAGGATCGAAGCGTCATCGCTCACTCTGGGTTATCGGTTTAACAGGTATAGGCGGCAAAATGCAGAAATAATGCGCAAAGATTGGCGGTATTGTGAGAGTTCTCGAAGAGACCTCGCTGCATCATTAATTATAGCCATTAAGGGGTAACTCACCGATCTCTCGACAGTTGGTTTTTTTTTCGGATCCTCATGAAAATCGCATTACCCTAACCGATATATACGTGTGTACATAAAATTATGTACTAAGGCGATCGGAGGCTGAGGTGGAGGGGGATGAGTGCGGGACAGTGGGGGGAGGTTTTTTCTTTTTTTTCTTTGACGATGAGAATGTTCAGGTAGTCACGAAGTCCTCGCACGTTTTCCATACGTCAGGGGCCCGAAACGGGGGACCCCAGGTGGGGTCGAGGCTCCTAGGCCCTTTTCTACACGCGTCTGTGTAAAATAGTACGGCAAACTTCCGCGTAAATAGCATGCAAAGAGGGAGAGCGAGAGAGATATAAAAAGGTAAGAGTGAAAGAGAAAGGACGATGGGGACCAACGGGAACCACACGCTGGGACCTCGATACTACACGTATTCGTATATCCATGTAGATGTATGCATATGTTACGTCCTCGGGTATATGTTAACCCTTTAGTCTTTGTATCGGCAGTACTCCGACAACACCTTCGAGGAGTCACGCGGAATCAGTTCCGAGGTAAGATTTTTCTTGCTCCGCTCTGATTTTGGCCGAAAAAAAAGAGAAAACTTGTCTTCCGTTTGTGGTTTCTTTGGAGTCCAGAGGGGGAGGTGTATTCGCAAAAT
Source organism: Ophioninae sp. B BG-2022a (assembly GCA_030522765.1). Classification (NCBI taxonomy): domain Eukaryota; kingdom Metazoa; phylum Arthropoda; class Insecta; order Hymenoptera; family Ichneumonidae; species Ophioninae sp. B BG-2022a. The sequence goes on from JAPYZJ010004963.1 coordinate 10,177, forward strand.
TATCGACGTTACGTGATTATTTTAATAAAAGTTACAAATCGTGATGTGTTCGTGTGACCAGTGATTGATTTAAGAAACAAAAAGCATCAGAGCGTCTGTACTATGATAATGAGTTGAAGTTCTTTTTGGAAATTTTTCACACACACATTGCAACAATAATGGCACTCTGAAAAAAATATTTGCACCATTATGGCGAATGATGGATCGAAAAGACTCGAAAAATCCTTTTTGCCATCCGTCGGCTCCGGCCCATTTCAAGAGTTGAAAAATCGAAAAATTCGATCGAGTGACATCGACAGTTCGAAAGGAAAAGCGAGAAACCGTCTCGAATTCGATAATGGGACAGGCCGAGATTCGTGCCGTGAAAACGTGAGGGTACGTCAAGACTGTCGAGTGTCGAGTCCTCGAACTTTCATATATTTCTCCCGAGGCTCGGGGCCCCCGCGCGTCTCGTCTCGGAGCATATCTCAATTCGATTTTACCTACCAACAACAACAACAAAAAGAAAAAAATCGCGTGCCACGAATTTGTCGGTTCTCCGCGTGTACATGTCTCGTCCTGAGAGACGCATCTAAGAGAGCTTCGGTCCTGAGGCTCTTTCTCGCGAAACAGAAACTTTTTAATAGAGTTTCGCGAGCGTGATTTTCCTGCAACTGCGCGACAAATTTACGCACTTCCGTGTATCATCTGGGTTTTTGGTTGCCGCAATTGCATCACGGCCGAACAACAATTCCAGAAGTTTTGCCAACACGGAAAGGCGCTCCGGTACGAGGAAGCGTTATTCATTATTTGTTTTCTCAAAGATCAATGTTTCTTTTTCTTGGCGATATTTATCGCTATGATGTTTTCAAGTTGAATTTCCTACACGAATTCCTATCCTTGGATCTGAATTCACGATTATCTTCAAATGAGAGTGCCTTTTAATTTTTTAATTTTTGGCTTTCATTACTATGCTTTTGTTCAAACTGATTTTACTATACTTTTCGATTAAGATTCCCAGCGACTCTCTCCGTTAAAATTACCTGCCCGAGTTGAAATTGCCACAGTTTTATCTGCATTTGCGAAACATCCAAAAACGAACAATCAATGGCTGGTACAAATCAGGCAAGCCGTTCATCTGCCTATGACCGCCCCAATGCTGGTGGACTACTATTGGCCGACTATCATCGAAACGTCAAACGACTCGATGCTGGCATTTTTGTAACGACTGGTGATCCTACATGGACACATCCTTTCGGATTTGAATTTTGTATGTCCTTTCGTTCTCCGCAGTCCATTCTTTCCATTATTTATTGAATGATACTTTTATAATCCATTTCCTATAGGGGGTATACAGAATGTCCCGTACTGTCGAAGTTGTAACGTTGGATATGACAATATTTACGATTTAAACGTTGAAATATTGAGAGAGGAAGATGCGTTTTTGTTTCACGGTTCAGGCTGTTTGTTGGAACGCGATACATGGCGATGGAAGGAGATGAGAAATAGAGCTGTATGAATATATATACAGGGTGTCCTACGTAAGAATGTCATCCGTGAAATGGGGAGTTGGGTGTGAAATTCTGAGTCGATTAATATAGGCATGTATGGTTCCTGGATCAACCCCTGAATTGTTATTAATTTTGAAAGGCGGCCAATCAGGCGCACCCCTTCAGTGAGCTTACCCTCGAAATACTTATTCTATTTAGACATTTAGTGTCATATCGCAGGTCCATGACGATGTATTTTTATACCTCCAAGAAAAAGCCACAATTTAATTCGCCTTGAACTCTCCATTTCTAGGGAAAAATCTCGAAAAAATATTCTAGAAAGGTTTTTCGCATTTTCCCAGTTTGATTTTGCGCTTTCGACAAAAACTCGGGCATATTCGTAATCAGCGGCAAATTTCCGATTAAATGGACCCTTTTAAGAGTATAAAAACGGAAAAAAATATTTTTCGACTTTCCCGGCCACTTTTCCGGAATCTCAAAAATCACGAAATTTCAAAAGGTTGTAGGGTGAGCTTCTTATTGGCTACGGAGATTTATTTGGTGGGTTTGGAAAAGCTTTTTGCCTGACTTAAATAATGGCGTTGGATTCGCATCGATATCTCGTATAGTTTTCCCGGGAGGTCCACTTGAAAAATCGAAAAAAAAGAGGCAAAGGGGTATGTATGGAAAAATTGGCAAAAATCGATGGTCCAACTTTGAAATTTGCCAAAAATCGAAAAATCATCGGATTTGGATTTTTAAAAAAGCATTTTGAAGAGAAAATCATAACGAAGAGATTGAGCACAGAGTGGAGTGCCAAATCGATTTTTAATGTTTTTTTAAATTGTCTATTTTAATGTAATTTGATCCCCTGAGCATGAATCTACCATTCATTTCTCCCGAAACCCAAAATTTCTATATAAAAGTCATGTTTTTTACAATTTTTTCATAGAAATTTCGAGTTTTGGGCGAAATGAATAGTAGATTCGTGCTCAGAGGATCAAATTACATCGAAATGTGCTATTAAAAAAAATATTAAAAATGCAAAATTTTTTTCGATTTTTGGGGGAAAAAAGTTTTTTTACTAAATCGTCGATAACTTTTTTTTCATTAGGATTTGGCACTCCACTCTGTGCTCAATCTCTTCGTTATGATTTTCTCTTCAAAATGCTTTTTTAATCATTGAAATCCGATGATTTTTCGATTTTT
>JAPYZJ010004964.1:0-18175 GCA_030522765.1 Ophioninae sp. B BG-2022a
ATATATATATATATATATATATATATATATATATAAACAGACCTATGATAACGAGGATTCCCAGCTTTACGAGCGATAAAATTCAGGGGGAAAGCATATACGTGCATGTATTTATTAGCCCATATATGTACAACGATACACGAACGTATACATATATATATATAATCTCCGAAAGAGGGCTAGACACGATAAATTTAATCACTCGCTATATCCGTCCGAAATCCCTCCTCCCTTCGTCTAGTAAGCTCTCTTTACTGCGTACCGCATACACCGACAAACCGATCGGGAGCTTTCACTTTTTTTTTAAGCTCCGTTGTTGTATAAAAAATTCGAATGAATAAAATAACGAGCGACGATGAGTGAGATAAAAATCGGCACGAGGAGAGGATGGGGGGGGGGGGGGTGATGATTAGGAAGGATGATTAAAGGGGATGGGTGAAATTGGATTTTCAATTATCAGCATCTCAGTTTCATTGGAGTTTTTAGGGCTTTGGAGATTATTATTTTTTTTTAGAGCTTGTATCGAGTTGTATTAAAATTAATTCGATTGAAATTAATAAATTAATTGAAAATTCATTCAATTATATCGTGATTCAATTGTTTCGATCGAGGTTACGAGATAAAAATGTACGATTGTTCGGAGAAATAAAAAATAAAATTTAACTTAATTTAATTAAAATTTAAATATAAATTTAATTTAATTAAAATTTAATTTAATTTAATTTAATTAAAATTTTTATATAAATTTAATTTAATTTAATTTAAATTTTTATATAAATTTAATTTAATTTTAATTTTAATTTAATTTAAATTTACAAAAATTTTAGAAAATAAAAAATAAAGAAATTTAATTCAATTTAATCTGGCAACCGCAAAGGGTTAATAGCTCCAACGATTTGAGCACCGCAAACCGCGTTTCAAAATATACGACGCCCTCAACCGGAAGTTAGAATCGAAATACAGCTACTGCATTTTTTAAATATTGGTTTCTTCCAGGATATACACGATATTTCACAATTTCAACGCGCCCCAACCACATCTCCAACAGCCTCATCCTCCCTTCTCATCCGAACCCGTTAAGGGCGAGCGGAAGATCTAACCTCTCGGGAAGTCGGAATTGATAAAATATCGCGAAGCCAAATTGAAATTTCATCGGAATCCGTCTACAGCTGAGAAATCGCTCGATTGAATTCGCGCTTCTCCTTGTTCCCGCGAATATTGAGAATAATCGTGGTTTTCGAACGAGTAATGGGAAAAATGCAGAAAATAAGGGCCAAAGGGTTTTGCAAAAATTTTCGATAAAAGGTAAGCGTACATCCGTGTATCGATTTTCACACTTTTGCTGATGTTCGATTGAAATTTATTTATCGTTTTTTTATTCTTCGTTTTTCTTTGTTGCGAATCTTTTTCATCCCCCTTAACCGCTGGTATTTCCGCGGTACGGCGTCGTGCGTGCAACGGAAATGTGGTTTCGTGGTTCGAATCGAACGGGGTTTTGAATCGCGAAGGGATAACGGCACATTTATACATGGTGACCCTAGAAATGACGTTCGAGAAAAAAACCCCGATTCTTCCTATTCGTATCACTCAATCTACTTGAGTAAAAGATGCAACTCACTATCGTCACGCTCAGTCCAAAATTAGTATAACTGTATTAATAATAATTCATTTTTTTATGTATTTAAAAAATACTTTTAAAAAATCTTTAATACAATTTTAAAAATACATTTTAAAAATTAAAAAATACAATTAAAAAAATACATAAAAAAAATTTTTTTATACAATTTAAAAAGTACATTAAAAAATGTTTAAACACAATTTGAAAAATACATAAAAATTGTTTAAAGTACAATTTAAAAAATACACAATGTTGAATAAAAACTCAAGTTTATTAAATAAATAAAAGCTTATTTCTTTCTGAATAAAAATTCTAAATAAATAAAAGCTCATTTCTAAAGAAGCTAAGTTCATTTAATAAATACGAGAATTGAATTCTCCAATTTTAAAATGTTTAACGAAAAATTGAGAATTTTTTTTTCTCGATCTATTATGACAGATGTACAGTCACCAAAAAAATCTTCATGTCCGCGAGAATATCGTCGAATTTGACTTCGATTATTATTGAAAGTACAAAATTAACGTTTCTGAGTGCTAATTTGATAAATTAGGCATTTTACAAAAAAAATTGTATTTTTAAAAAACAAGTGCTTATTTGATAAATAAAATATTGGGTTTGCTTAATAAATAAAAGTTTGAAGCGATATTTACGACGTCATCACGTAAATCCACTATTCCCCTATTTTGGGATAACTTTTTGACTATGAAAATACAGTAATAGTATAAATCGCAAAACCATATTTCTTATCAGGCTCGATGTTATTCCCAAAAAAGTATTCCCAAAAAAAAAAGATCGCAAACGCGTCTAGGTGCAAGAGTGCGCGTTCATCACCAATCGCATCGTCTAGCAGAAAGTGCAGGTTCGAGAGACGAGCGAGATTTGCTGGTGGCCCGAAATAAGCTCCGATCTCGAATGATCGTCACGTTCTCAAGAACGTACGTGGCGAAGCCCAGCAGCACGAATACGAAGATGGGACAGAGAGAGAGAGAGAGAAAAGAGTACGTCACGAAGGATTCTAGCCCTTCTCTAACATCGACCGCGTGCAAAAGTGCGACTTCCGGTTCATACGAAGGAAAGCATGATTTCCTTCGTAAATATCCTGAAAGATATTTTCCGTCAGTTAAACTTTGAGCCCCCTACCCCTTCTATCTCTCAATCTTGCTCTCCCACTAACCTGTGGCACGATCAAAATACAGACCGAAAAATATAACTGGGTAAAAGAAAAAAAATCGTTTTTTTTTTGTTTTTTTTTTTCGTCGAATCGACAATTACAATAATTAAAAACCCAAACAAACCCAAATCGTTTCACACGAACAACATGGGAGAAATCTCCACTTCGGAAGGATGATCAAATTTCACGGATTTTCAGAAATAATTTTTTAAACGTGCGTCGAAAAATTATTCTCACCGGTTATTAATTTTCACATCTGAAATAAAAATAATTACGAAATGTTTTCGGGGGAGTGAAAAATACGATTTTGTTCTAAAGATGTAATTATTCGCTTTCAAAATCACACAGTAATTATTTTCAATGAGTTTTTTTTTGTTTTTTTAACTGAAAATTGAAAAATCGTTTTTTTGAAACAAAAAAAACCATTGTTAATTGAAAAATCGTTTTTTTAAACAAAAAAAACCATTGTAAATTGAAAAATCGTTTTTTTAAACAAAAAAAACGATTGTAAATTGAAAAATCGTTTTTTAAACAAAAAAAAACCATTGTAAATTGAAAAATCGTTTTTTTTAACAAAAAAAACCATTGTAAATTGAAAAATCGTTTTTTTAAACAAAAAAAACGATTGTAAATTGAAAAATCGTTTCTTTAATTTAACCCAAACAAACCCAAACAAAAAACTTTTTGTTTTTCGTAAACCAAAGATCGTTGCTATTAAAGAAAAAAAAAACAAATTGTTTCTGTTAAAGAAAAAAAAAATCTTTGCTGTTGAAGAAAAAAAATCATTTTTTACCCTACCCTAATACTCATAGACCTCAATATTTTTGGACCAACTGTGACCGCGTTACGCTTTGGAATAAACGGAACGGTAAATATGCGGGGCAACGAGTCAATCGTCAAAAGGCTACGAAACGTTTGAAATTCAACTGATAACGCTCTAGTTCAGTATTGCGTTGAAATTCATGAGAGAGAAAAATGCCTTGTCGCCTTTTCCGATCCAAAGAGAAACGGTTAATGTATATTAATGTATGCCACTAAAAGGGTTGATTCAAGCTGGTGGTACGTACTCAGAGCAAGAGCATCGATCTTATCACTTTTGCAAGCACGCAGCTCAAGAATGCAAAGATGATCTTGAACCCGGTTGACTCTCCAGACGAGATCCAATATATTATATATATATTCAACGTAGAGAAGAATAATCGAATAAATATAAAATTTTTTGCACTCTTTTCTTTTTCACTTTGCTCCTGGTTTTACTTACCAGAATTTTCAGAAATTGCCAAAAAACCCAAACGAACCCAAAAAAACCCAAAAAAACGATAAGTATCGATACTTCGAAGTGATATAAAATTCCGTGAGAGTTTGCGATCCAAAACATGAAAAACGCACTTTCAATCGAACAAAGCGATAAAAACGAGGAGGAAGAAGGAAAAACCTCGTAGCCGTTAATAATGAAGTGCTTCGTGTTCGTATTGGCAGTTTTGTGCTCGTTTCAGCTCTCGGGTCCGTCGTTCTCAAATATATAGACGCTGCCTATCAAGATCGAATGGGTTCGTACAAATGAGAAAACGTTCGTTCACGAGCGTCGTACTAGGGCAATCTATGTAATCTTGTAATCATCGAAACTCGCGTTATTCGATTGCACCTTCTTTGGTGCCCAATTCGATTCGAAAATGTCGATACGAATGGTGGGGTATTAGGGTTGATCCTACTACCTATGTGATAAGGAGCAAGGACGATTGGACAAGGAGCAAGGACATTCTCGTCGCAAAAGTCGTAACGCCTATAATCGTGCCTCTGGTGTCCTGAAGTGCGTTAGAGTCGTAAGGCTAATGGGAGGAAACAAAAGGGTGTTTGCAAAACCGTCGAATTGGTACTCTAGAAATGGACCTGGCGATCGCCAATGTCAGTGAAATCGAGAAACGAGAAAAATTGAAATGGTCAATTATAATTATTGGTCAATTATAATGGTCATTATAATTATAATTGACCATTATAATTGAGCATTATAATTTACCATTATAATTGATCATTATAATTGACCATTATAATTTACCATTATAATTGATCATTATAATTGACCATTATAATTTACCATTATAATTGATCATTATAATTGACCATTATAATTGATCATTATAATTGACCATTATAATTGATCATTATAATTGACCATTATAATTGACCATTATAATTGATCATTATAATTGATCATTATAATTGACCATTATAATTGACCATTATAATTGACCATTATAATTGACCATTATAATTGACCATTATAATTTACCATTATAATTGATCATTATTATTGACCATTATAATTTACCATTATAATTAATCAATTATAATTATTACATCCGTTATGTTGCATTTCTCATTTTCAGGCATACAATTATGATTATATATTTTTTACACATTTTATAAAGTTTTCTGCCTTTTCTGGAAACTGTATGATGATATCGTCAGGTGGTAGTCAAGATTCCAGAACGAAAGAAGATATGAGGGAGCAAACGAAACAGTTGAAATAGTCAAAAATGGTTTTCTAACCTAAACATTAGGAACTGCATCGAGAAAAAATCGTGAAAAAGTTGCTAGTTTTTATTGACGAATTTTTTCATGACAAAAGTCATATTTTCCTTTCGAAAAAAAAAAACATTTCAGCCATCCTAACCTTTTCAATTGGTTATTTTTTCAATGTGGTTTTTAGTAGATTATATATATTTTTAGTCGAAATTTCAGTTTTCCATTTCGAACTAAAAGAAAATGTTTTCTGTTTAAAGCACCTTTGGAACCAAAAAAGTTTCGCTCGATCTATATGCCCGATTGAAGGAGAATTTTACGAACTAAATCAGGTGTACAATAAAAATGGGACACCCGGTATACATATAGGAGTCATGACAAGTCTTGGGTTCGCGAAGAAATAAAAAGACGTTGAATTACCATTTATATTAAGCCCGATTTTACAGTCAAGGGAAAATGAAAAAAGAAAAAGAAAGGGAAATCCATTAAAAAAAAAATATGCAATCGAAGGAATATAAACGAGGCGGTAAAGGATGACGCATGTGGAATGCGAAACGTTACACATGGTTGAATATACGAAGAAAAAAAAAAGAATCACTGCCTCGAAATGATTTCGGAATTGTAGGTATGTAATTTTTAAACTTTTTAGTTTTGCGCAAAGTTTCCAATTTAGTAACAAGTAAACAAAATAAAATAAATTGTAAAACATAGTTTGAATAATATAAAAAATAAATTAAGCAAAATATAAAACCAAAAGTTACAACATTTTTATCACAATGATAATGCTAATAAATAATAATAATAATAATAATATAATATAAAATTATATAAAATAATAATAATAATAATAATAATAATAATAATAATAATAATAATATAATAGAAAAACAGAAACAGAAACAAACGTCATAATGTTACGTTAGTGTTGTCAGGTCGAAAAATAAAATTGCAAATAGAAATTTGTGTGTTTTTTAAAATTGGTTTTTATTGGTGGGAAAAATATTCCCTCTAACTGCAAAAGGATTAATACGAGATGTTCACCGTCTCTTTTACGGTAGTCTTATAAACAGAGGGCGTGCAATTTGACCCCAATATAACACCAGGTACCCGCATGTTGAATCCCTCGGCCCTGCGCGGCGCTTCAGTTTTCCTGCCCCTCGTATACGAGTATAAAGGTGTACACACGACCTCACGTATCTGCGTGAGCACACAGAGAGACTGGTACGAAGCAAAGGAAGACGTTGAGGACTATGTGCCCGTAGGTGAATTGAAGTGACGATATAGAACATCCTCGAAGCTCCAACGAGGAGAGCTTCGTGTCTTATCCACTTCGCAAGAGGTAACTCAACGACGAGATGTGCATTAATATAACAGAGAATCATTTTCTCTCCGGCTTCATTGAAAGTCCATTCCGACGTTCCTGCAATTTTTCTTTCCGGGTTTTCTTGCATTTACTATTGAGTGTTTGTGGTTGTTGTCCTAATTGAAAGTTTGTTTGGGTGAAATCATATGATTTTTTTGAAAACTAGCATTCGGCAGCATTTTCAAATATTTTGCACTTAAAAAAACGACAGCACTCTATTAGTGAAAAGCACTTCCAAATTAGGCCCTTAAGGTTTCATTTTAAGAAGACTGGAACTTTACACTCTCCAGTTCCGATAAAAAATCGAAATCCGAATTACCATGGATTTGATTTCCAAAATGACGGATTTAAGCACATCCTCCATTTTGACCACTTAATATTTCGAAGAATCCTTTTTTAAATGGTGTTCACATCGCAATATCAACATGCTTTCCAAATTGCACGTACTATCTTCATTTACCGGTTTAGGCTGAAAGTTGATGGGTCAGTAAAGACTTTGGTTTTTCTTATATAGAGATAAATGATATCATTCGATGAGCTAAGATTTTCTATCGGAACGCGTACAACGTTAATTGTATGCGAAGAGGCCCCATGAGGGAATGACAAAGTTCGAACGTTAAGGGATGTCTGTTACACGACTCTGGGGACCACCAGCGAGAGACGCTCTCGGATCATCGCTTAGGGTATTCATAACGTGCATCCGGCGAACCTATGAGAGGCCGGGATCCTCCCTCGAGGCTGGTATTTAGGTCGGGTTCCGTCGAGCGAGTACGAAACGAGCCGACTGTACGAGTCGACGAGAGTCAGCGAGAGGCCGAGAGAGCCGCTTCAACACGGCGATCGATAAAATTCAATCCCCGGGACTTGAACGAGGAGGAGACCTCGCTTCGTACCGCTGGGTACAGGGTGTCCCAAAAATCATTATTGTCGTGTCGTGGGATCGATAGGTCTTGAAATTTCGAAACGAAAAGTCCTTAGCCATTTTTCGATAGGATATACCGTTGATGAGATATATCGATCAAACAGTGGAGGCCAATCACGAATTAGAAGTGGCGGATGGGGAGGGGCCGCCGTGCCGGCCAGCGTATGAAAAGGGCGCGGCCCCCACTACTGCGCGCTGAACTCACGCGATCTATTGGCTGTCAGTGATTTTTTTTGATCGCTTCATATCTGACGAACGAAGCGTCTGAGCGAAAAACGCGTAAGGACTTTTCTCTTCAGAATTTAACGATCTAGATAATGGTCTAGTGAACTTGTAGCGTTAATCTTATAGCCGAGCGGTATACTCTTTTCTTTTGCGTAGTTTTAGTCCCAACAACTGCCTTACATTTTTTCGTCATCAATGAAACAGATTTCCGAGTGATGACAATTATACGCCTGTTTCCAACCAGCGTGGACAGTGCAATAAATTATTAACGATTATTCTCCTTTCATGTTACCCACAAGAATATATCGAATAAGTAATTCAACGTGCAATACAGAATGTAAAGTCGGAACGGAAAAACGGGATTTCCGAGGGGCCTCGTAAATATACAACGGGTACATGTATACACTCGGCGAAAGCCCCAGAAACTCTTAAATGTTCCACAACCCACGCGTATATATCACCGTGGCCCAGTTGCTTGGCCCAACTTTAAGCCCGTAGAACCTTTTCTTACAGCGGAAAAGACTAAGGTTTTTCAAGATTATATTTTCTCCCTGTATTTTCCGAGGAAACCTCGAAGGGTTCAAAAATTAAGGGAACTCGAAGCGAATGCACGAGAAAAGGAGATGATCGCCGATCGGAAAAATGAACAAAGGATGCTAAAATGAAGCGTTTCATCGGAAAAAAAAGTTAACTTCCTTCATTAAGCAATACTTTTATAAAAAAACTTCTCAACCCACTAAACTTAAAAAAGAACGCGCTTAATCACGTCACGATATTTGCAATAATAATAATAATAATTGTTTTATCGAAAAAAAAGTTTCCCTTTTGTTGGAAACGTACAATAAAAAATGTTTAAATCGTACAATTTTCCCGCTGATTTTAATTCACTTAACGATTTCTCTATCCACCGTTCTAGCTTTTACAGCCTGTTCAATGGGCACGCTAATTGAGAACCGATCGAAACGCGTGCGCCCAACGTAGAAATTTGCCGAAGACCTCTCGAAGGAACGGCGCGGTAACCCCGCGGTGCACAACTCTAATAAGAGGCACAGTCTAATTAGCGTACGAACGCCATTTAATTAGAGCAATTGCGATACCGTTCCACTTCCTTTACAGACGACGAACTTTTACCTCCTGCTTGAAATCGTTAAAATCCTCCACCGGAAAACTGGTCTTTGCAAATACGGACATTGTTCACGAAGTCTACCGTTTACAATTAGCGGGAACCCAAAACAGTACGTACATTATCGTAACTCACTATAACGCACTATTTCGACCTTCCAGACGATCTTTATTTATTTCACTTTGGATGTTTTTTTTTGGACTGATGATAACGTTACAAACTATAGTGAAATGAAATCTACCTAATAAAAAAAAACCCGAATTGACATTATTCAATATAATTTAAGAAAGTATATCTAAATATAAAAAAAGAAACAAAAATATATAGCAAATAAACTTAGTGTTTACATAAATTGGAAATATCTATTGATATTTAGGTATACATTTTTATATTCTATCGAAGAATTATAAAAAATGATAAATAATGATAAAATAAATAATAATATAAAACATTTGAGGTAAAGTTAGATTTAAATTGAGAATTTAGTCGGATCGATTTCTTTCGAGATGTTAATCAGATATTTCAGGCACTGTACTTGAAGTTCGCACCATTACAATACAACGAATTTTTTCCCGAGAAGCCCAAATTTCAATTTGCAGTTTCAAGCTATGGAAACGATAATAACGTTTTTTATTACGTACTGAAAAATTTGTCTTTTTCACAAATTTCAATAATAATTGGCATTCGATGATTCTTGAATCGCCCAAATGAGAAATTCGAAGGAATAAGTCTTTGCAACATTGAAAAATCGAGTTAACTGAGCTATCTCGACTTTTTTTTTCAATATTAAATGAGTTTTAATTTTTGTAACAGTCATCCAACGAAACATTGTGATAACGAACGAGTCAATTATCAGTGTTAATATATTAGAGCATAGTTTACCAAAAATCATGGCGGTTACCAGAATTGCCTTAAAAAGGCTTCAAAACAGCCGTCCACGAGCTAAGGAAACGGCCAATCATCCTGATCGCTTTCGAAACAACCTTCGTTGTCGCCTTTGATCCGAAAATCATTTTCAAAGATTTCTCGACGGAATTCTCGAACGGGCGAAAAAAAACCGAATGGGTAACACGTATGGCATGGATCAGAAGAATTTGCGGTCTCTTTGAAGTTTCTCCAATTACGAAGAGAGCCTGCGGAACGCAGGAATGCGTGAAGAATTGTCACTCTCCGGATCGCACGCAACGCGATTTTGCCCGAATGCGGGGACAACGAACCGAATCTCTAGACCAACATTCAGGGTATTGCACCGCAATCGAAAAGACCTTCCGACGAACCGTACATACGAGTTACCAAGAAACTAACGATTTATTTGTTGATCGATCGTAAACGATGAATATTGAGGCTGAAGATCTAAAAATGGGCAATTTTTCATCGATCCCTCAAATTAGGGTATTACCGTATGGATTTTTCAAAAATTTGCTAAAATTGTTAAAAATTTGAGGGATTATTGTTCCTGATGGAATAATTCATCACTATTTTGGAAATTTGAGGAATTATAGTTCCTGATGGAATAATTATGCACTTTTTTGAAAATTTGAAGAATTATAATTCTTAATAGAAAAATTCAATGATTGGGGCTGAAGATCTAAAAATGGACAATTTTTCATCGATCCCTCAAATTAAGGTATTATCGATCAGAAAAAGATGTAAATTTTGTACACAAAGACTGCCTAGATGTAAAAGAGCGTAGAGGAAATTGCGAGGAGGGAAGATGAAAAGACGAGAGGAGGGAAGACAGTGGGAAGAATTGAAAACTATTGAGCGTTAATTAATATCGAAGCCTGTTGATAAAACCAAGGAGAAAAACCCTTGGCAACCTTTCATCATGACTCCGAGTCTCATCCAGCATTCTCTTCGACGCAGTGATCCGTCCTCCACCAGTGGCCCTGCGTACCTATGTTTTTAATGAGGGAAACGGAAAAAAAAGAGACGTACGCCTACGTAGGTTTAATTTTCATCGATCGCTCTTCAATGCTAAATTTATAGTATCGTTAATGCAGATATCGAATAAAAATTAAATTTAATTGACCGGTGAAAAAAAAAATAAAAAATTCGGAAAAAGTTTATTTACATTCACACGTAAAGATCAATCGAGATGGAAAATATCATATTTTTTACAATTCGAATTATGTGTTTGGTGAGACTGTAAACGGCTCAGAAAAAAACCGGGGAAAAAAGAAAACTTTTTTCAGAAAGGAAAAATTTTTTTTTTAGAAAAAAAGCTTCAGAAAGGCTTTTTTCAAAAAAAAAGGAAAAAAGACATTAAAGTTAAAATCATTGGAAAGAAATGAAAAGTTCATGGTAGTACTTTTCTTCATGAATTTGGGTCACTAAAATCGATCGCGCACTTTTCAGGAATTAAAATTTGCAACGTTAGGATAAATTTCGTTTAAAATGTAAAAAAAAATTTCAATTTCCAACGATTGGGTTTCCCTCGCTTCATTCGCGACTATTTCCCACGTGGGCACAGGGAAACCAACGAAAACCTTCGGCAAGCAAGATTCTTCATATTTTTTTTATTTCTTTCGCGACACTTCGATGTTCGAGGAGCAGACCTCGATAAGCAAAGGGAACGTGAAAGCCTCGGAAAAGCGGTGTCCCTCTTGCCGATCGATACACCTAGCAGCGCATGGCTAAGCGGTCACTCATCCAAGTAATGGATGCAAGCATTGCTGTTTAACGTGGGAGGGAAAGAGAGAGAGAGAGAGCGTTGATGACACGCGAGTGGGGCGACCTCGTACCTCCATCGATATCGGTGCTTGCTGTCTTCGTTTGCGATGAGAAACCTCAATCTAACCTCACGATACTTACATCCACGTTATTTTTACATATACACGCGCATACACACAACGTAGGCAAAAGAACAGAAACTGAAGCATCTAAATTATTCTAAAATTACCAATTTCTATGTTTTCAAAATCATCCTAAAATTGCATCGAAATTATTGAATCTAAATTATTCTAAAATTACCAATTTCTATGTTTTGTAAATTATTCTAAAATTGCATCTAAATTATTCTAAAATTACCAATTTCTATGTTTTCTAAATTATTCTAAAATTGCATCTAAATTATTCTAAAATTACCAATTTCTATGTTTCCTAAATTATTCTAAAATTGCATAAAAATCATTGCATCTAAATGATTGTAAAATTACCAATTTCTATATTTTTTAAATTATTCTAAAACTGCATCTAAATAATTCTAAAATTGCATCTAAATTATTCTAAAATTCCCAATTTCTATGTTTTCTATTTTTCAGCCCTTCCTGGAGTTTCCCAATTCATTATGTTCCCTAACCCACCCAGTTTCGAGGCAAACTAAACGAAACAAAAAAAGGTATTAAAAAAAAAGGTATTCAAATTCGTCGAGAAATTTTCAAGTTTCCGGATAGTAACGCATAAAAATTGATTTATATATATATAGAAGATAAAAGAAATAGATAATTAGGCAAAAACACATCGACGCCCTATTTTGAGTAATTAATAATAGAACAATCAGATATATTATATGTTGATATATTATATGTTCAACAAATACGATGTTGAATTTTATTTATATCGGTTCTTATAGGGACCTCGCTAGGATACCGAAGAGTCCAAAGACTGTAACATTGATAGCAAAAAAACGGGAAAACCTTGAGCGTACTTGTTTGCTCCGTAGTATATCAAGACTCCGTTTTTCCTCTGTGAACTATTCGCTCTTCATCGCGTTCTCTCCGTCATCGTCTGACTGTCCCTATGTCACGCACACTTCTATTTTCCCAGCCTCTCCTGTGAGATCATATCCTACTCGGCGTGGTTAACCCTCCTCCTCCCCCCGGGGCTCCTCACACCGAGTTCAAGAAAGTTCAAAGGGCAAGGCTCTATTTCCGGCCATTGCGACTTCCCCCGCCAGTCGATATGGTCAATCGACCGTATCAATTGCCACGTCTCGCCAAGGATGCAGAAGCAAAAAAAAAAATGAAAACGTCGAAGACCTCAGCGGTGAAAAAAAAAGCATCCCAAATTATTCATACTTATTTTGAAAGGGAAATATTTCGAAAAAAAAATCGTAATAATTAGGTCAACGCGTTTTGAATTAAATTTTAATATTGAACAATGAGGATGTTTGAGGAATAATTTTTAAACGCTATCAAAAAACCAGAAACTAAGAACGTTATAAAAAAAATGGATATAAAGGAATAAAAGCGAATTAAAAAAGATTGGAGGAAAAAAAAAAATTTTTTTGCTACGATCTATTGCCAGTTTTACTGCATTGTGAAAATCTAACGATTCGTCGACTATTCCGCACTTATCCTCTCGACGTCTCCTCGACTTGCAATTGCAGTCTTTTTTCCCTAGCACAACGTAAACTCTAGTGTAGGCAAATCGATTGAACGAATCGAAATAAAAGCTTTGTTTAGTCTGAACGATTGAGCCAGACGTGTTGCACCTGGGATTCTCTTGAGACCACGTCCTAGCGATTGGTATATATATATATATATATATTTATGGGGCATTCCGTGTCGATTCGACCTGAATTTGACACGTCACCTCTCCGATTTGACTCGCAATTTTTCACGATATTGTACTATCACTGAAAGGCACTCGAGATTTTTTTCAGATTTTTTCGGAATGATTTGAGTCCATAATATTTTTTATAAACAAAAAATGAACGCCGAAAATAAAAAATCGGATAAAAATCAAACACATTTTGGTCGAAAAATCGGTCGAATTGTGTCGAATTGCCAAAACCGCCTATCTCGGGTTTTAGGGCCCGAAATCGACGAAAACGAGTCAATTTTCGATTTTCACGCCGATTTCACTGTCTGGGTTTGTTTGGGTTTCGACAAAAATCCTGCGACACACATCAAACACTGTGAGCTTTGCAAAAAAGTGGTCATAGAAAGTGATCGTGTTGTCATAGAAATGGACAGAACTTTGCAGAAGACCTAATACATCGTCATCATTGTCTAAAAAACGAGTTTACAAATGATGGTTTCACAGAAACTAGGTACGATTTAAAGTACCACGTGTCTTCAACTTATACGAGCAATTGGGTACTTTATCGAACACGTCGTTCAACCGCCAACCAGAAGTGGATCGAGACGAATCGTATCAATCAGTAAAAAGAGCAGCTTCAATAACGCCTCGGATAAATGCTCGTTGCTTTATCACTGTGAATAATAGACTCTGGAAAACTCTCCGGGAAATGCATCCAACGAGAAATTCGCTCTAGGGCGAATGCACCTGAGAGATAGTGAGTTCGATGAGTTTTGTAATCACGGTTCTCCAACCCTCACGTCCGTTTGGTTCGAATCCTCTAGGCAAATTTTGGGCTACTTCGTGAAGCATTTTTACCCATTTTCTATGAGGTTGAAATTCGCAACGTTGCGACCCAACGAAAAATCATTATTTTGTTATTTCTCGATTTATTTTTCACTCTCATCGTAATTAAAATACCTCAATAATTATACAAATATTTATTGTGATAACCTAGAATTCATATCTGGAAAAAAAAAATTTTTCGCCAAATAATAGGATTTGAGAAAATAAAAAATGAGAAAAAAAATTTCGTTGCGTCACAAGGATGCGAACTTTAAGTCCATCATTCTCTTGGCTTTCGTACTCATTGGAACTTTAACTTTAACTTGGAACTTTCCCCACTTTTATTCGTCCGTCTTTCTCATACGATAACTATCGCAGTTTTGTTCCGGATAGGCGTCATCGGCGTTCCGTTGGAACTCTACGAGCCTACGCTAACATTAATGACGTCAGATATGATCCACCAGGCATCGCAGCCACGCACGATTTTTCGTTCTCTCTTTTCGTCCTTTCTCTTTTTCGCAACGACTCTCCCCCCTTAATGGTAGCTCTCAACCAACACCAGCAACTCCTCCCTTCCTCTCTCTTTCTCTCTATCAGTGGATCATTTGGTATAGTATCTCGTAGGCTCCAGAAATCGATACGGTCGCTATGGAGACCCAGGGCTTGCTGAACGCATAGAAATACACGCGGAGGAAGAGGATACATCCCCGATATGACTCTGCCCTTTGTGACTTTTTTTTTTTTTGCCCCTCGGCATATCATTTTAGTCTTCTTGATGAAAATTCTCGTTGGCGCGTTCCAATGTACGAACGGTGTACGAACATCAAGGAAAACAGATTTCCATCCAGGGTTGATTCCGCTGAGAATCAGCAATGTCGTTCGACAGCTGTCGTGTTTGATCCGTCTTTTTTTTTGACTTTTTACATGTCCTTCAAATCTTCTTCCTAATATGACGAAATTATGGGCTTGAAGGATCGAATCATTGGTGAGCAACGAAAATACTTTTTAGAACAGTTTTCTCTAGAAAATCGTATATCGAGTTCTCCCGAAATAACAATTCCGGAATGCTCGAAATCTACCCAAGGAAATTTGAAAAAACAACAAAAAAATCATTTTCCCTCAAATCCCAAAAATGCAAATATCAATGTTACCAGAAGTTCCAGTATTGAGGAAACTTTTTATCATTCGCGATACTATTAGCGTGGAAACTCTCGATGAAATTTGTTGAGTTAAAATTTCATTTGAAGTTTACGAAGCTTCCGTTGAAACTAGAATTCTCTATGGTTCATCAAGTGGATGTCAATGTTTGATTGAGGTTAGTTTTAGGTTTCCAACAACGGAAAAACCGCTATTGGAGCGATGCATGGATTCCTTTGTTGGAAAATAATTCGCAATGGGAAAGGTGCCTGTGCATTGGGTTCGCATTGGAGATGGCAATAAGAATAGGGGAAGAGTGATGGGACATGAAGAAGGGGATTGTGAGAGACGGATCCGTAGAACTTGAAGGGTAGATCAGTGCCATCGAACCCTTCCCTCCTTTTCTTCCTTCTTGGTCTCGTCGGTCCGTCGTAAACCCGACGACCTTGAACCCTCGTGAGGCGACGCCGTGCATTCTGCGCGACCCTCTTGCGCGCGCGTGTATGCGAAGTAAACGACCGGAAAAAAAAGGCAGAATAAAAGAAAAACAAGGAAAAAGATCGTCCCAAAGATCGTAACAAAAATCTGAAAAATTCCTGCTATTGCTACAAACCTACTTTATGCACCTTTATGCATCTATCTTTATTCTTGTTATTATAAAAATTATTATTATCATATGTTATCATTATTGTTGTTGTAATTGTGGCTGCTTCAATTCTTATCTTCATTTATACTCGTTTTCTTATCATTCGATTAGCATAAATGGAATCTTGATCAGCATTAAGTCAGAAGCTTCCTATTTACTCGACGGTCGTTGGGTCAATGTTCCATGCTCATTTGGGTTTTGGAGATGTAATCGGATCGAGGCCGAGCGTGGCCGGTAAAGTAATTTCACCCAATCATTGTAAATCGAGCACAGAGTGTTTATAAGCTCTGACGTCGGGGAATCGTGAGATATTCCGCACCTGCGGGCTCCGTCCAGCACAGACGGGTAGGTAGGTAGAAACGGACGAGCGACCGTTGTACTCCGGACGCCCGACAGTCTGCGTTTCGCTTCTCGCAATGCGAGTTTCTCGCCGGATAATTTATTCATAGGGAAAGCGATTATCGGGACGGCGAAGAGTGGACGACCCAGCCAGTCGTGGTATATCGAACTGCCGAGGGTAGAAACTCATAAATAAACTTTATACGACTGTAAAACGACCGTTTTCATTTGGAGCTCTGCCCGTATAAAATTTACACGCTTCGACTACGGTTTGTGGTAACTCCACCGATTCCGCGGTCACTTTTGCCCGATATGCTCATTTTTTTCACGCCGTTGCATCCACGGCTTTGCCGTCTTTAGAAGGTAACACTTTCCATGGATTTTGATAAAATGAGCTTTTTTTATCGTTTAAGCAAGGATTCAATACGAACAATATGCAGGCATCGACTATTGAAGGTCAACAAACATTTTCAGTATTTAAAACGGCTCGTAAAAGTTTTAAAGCATTTTACATGTTAATCGTATGTTGACGATTAGCTCGTTTAGAAGTATTCAAGGATTTTTTTATGCAACGTAAATTTTGTATTTTATAAACAATTTATTGAATTTCTTCTAGCTAAAAATCGATTTTTTTTGTCAAAAGCACCATTTTTAAAAACTTTGTTTAAATAGAAAATCTCTACATAGTTCTATAACCAGTAGTATGTATATTTAATTTTTTTTATTGTTTTTTTTTCTTCGTTACATATGTTATATTTCACGAGAAATTTGTTTGGGTTTGTTCGGGGTTATTTCTTTTTCCAATCGATACGGAGATTGACCTCCGTACGGAAATGGATTGAAAGAAAAATCACTGTTTAAATATATGCTGAATAAATCGAAAAAGAGGTCTTCTTCTTTTCGTGAAAATTTGTAAAAAAAAAATTGGCTTTGATTTCGACTGCAACAATGATCTGACGCATTTTGACCAACTAAGATTAAATAACTGGACAATTTTTTAACTTGAACGATCGCTGATGCCTCGTAAAGGATGACGCGAAGGAACCCCATTCTGCGATACCGCTAATGTAACGTTGCGCTTCGTGTTGAACCATGAACGAATGATTATCCGGCAAAAGCATCTGGCGAACAAAAGGGCTATGGCAGCCTTCGGTAATTGAATCAATTAATGCGATCGTCACCGTCAGCCGCATCGTGGAGCCGCACTAACATCGTGACGAGTCCTATAGACGCGGCCGTTGCTCCGCTCAACAAAGCTTGGGGGATGCTTCATCGACGTTTTCACGCACAATATAGTTCGAAGGTTCTCGAGGTGTTTGCACTTGCGCCTCTTATCGATTCGAAGATCTCGTTGTAGTTATCGATGATTCGATCTATCTCAGAGGCTTTTTTCTGGTTTTTCACGTAAATACTAAACGTATTTAGACGTTTAGTGTCATATCGCAGGTCCATGACTATGTATTTTTATACCTTGAAGATAAATCCACAATTTTGTTCGCATTGAACTCTCCATTTCTAGGGAAAAATATTGAAAAAATATTCTAGAAAGGTTTTTCGCCTTTTTCCCAGGCTAATTTTGCACTTTCGGGAAAAACTCGGGCATATTCGGAATCAGCGGAAAATTTCCGATCAAACAGACCCTTTTAAGAGTTTGAAAACGGAAAAAAATGTTTGCCGACTTTCCCGGCCACTTTTCCGAAATCTCGAAAATCACGATATTTCAAAAGGTCGTAGAGTAGGCTTCTTCTATGCGATAGAGATTCATTTGGTGGGTTTGGAAAAGGTTTTTGCCTGACTT
>JAPYZJ010004965.1:0-12460 GCA_030522765.1 Ophioninae sp. B BG-2022a
GGTTCAGCCGTTTGAGAGAATAGTGGTTTTTAAATTTCGAAGTGGACGTAGGCGTGTTCTCGGTTTCTCGTCGCGATTTCTCAAGGATGAAACATTTTTATTCAAAATGCTGGGCAGGAGGCCCTCGGTGCCATCGTCCCGAATGCACACAACAAATTTCGTACCGATTGGTTCAGCCGTTTGAGAGAATAGTGATTTCAAAGTTTCGAAGTGGACGGAGGCGTGTTCGTCATGCCCTTAAGCAGCAACGAGAGAGGCTGATACTTAGTGTGGTTACCGCTTAGCCGTGCTCTGGCTAATAATAATATTATACGTACTCCTTAACAAAAATAGAACTTCTTTAATGAAAAGTAGCAGAATAATTAACACGTCTCGAAAGTGAAGAGGGTCGATGCTTAAGGGCGATTGTCGTTTTTCAGGGGGTGAACACCTCAACTTCCGGAGGTGGATTTTAAACGTCAGAGGACAAGGGGTTTGATTGCCCGAGCGAAGCGACGTTAACAACGAGTCCTGAAGGTGCTCCTGGCATTCGAGACTTTGGTTTTTGTGACCGGAACTTTAAAATGAGCGAGCCCTGATTCGTCGTCTTCCCCGTCTATGAGTACGTTGTTGTCGCAAAGTACAGAGCGAGATAATTTCACCCATTTCGTACTGTGTGTACACTTTAAAGTGTACACATACACACAGACACACAAATAGGGAAAGCGAATACGACAAACTTTGTTCCGGGAGAAGCGGAAAGTGCTTCAATACCAACAGCTACCCCCTTGCCGCCCTTATCCCCTAAAGCAAATCGACTTAAGCCACCCCCTTTCGTAGCGCCACCGCATCACTTTGCATCTCTCTCGCTGTGCCATCACAATTTTAACTCGGTAATGAAGTACGTTTTAAGGGATTACCCCTTTTTGTCTCCCCCATACATTTTTTTTCTTCCTTTTTTTTTTTATAGACGTACAAGTTAATAGTTTTATAAAAATATCACAATTTATATTACGGTAGAATAAAAACATAATTATTTTTTTTTTATATTAAAAAATCCATACCCTTCTCGTCTTTAGTAGAACGATTCGGATTTGGGTTTGTTTGGGTTTGTTTGGGTTCGGGTCTGTTTGAGTTTAGAAATATAAAATAGAAATATGATTATTTTTTTATATTCAAAAATCCATACCCTTCTCGTGCTTGGAAAAACGATTTGGGTTTGGGTTTGGGTATGTTTGGGTTTAGAAATATAAAATAGCTATATAATTAATTTTTTATATTTAAAAATCCATACGCTTCTCGTGCTTGGAAAAACGATTGGGGTTTGGGTTTGTTTGGGTTTAGAAATATAAAATAGAAATATAATTATTTTTTTATATTTAAAAATTCTTCTCATGCTTGGAAAAACGATTTGGGTTTGGGTTTGTTCGGCTTTGGGTTTCCCTCGAGAAGAGGTGAAAGAAGGGTAGGGGGAGGTCCCCGAGAACCGGACACGTAAGGAATAACAAAAATTAAAAAAAATGTGTATTAGTCTAATTTGTTTATTTCACTTTAATAAGCTCTCAACTATATACCTAATCAACACGGATATATCAGCAGTCTCAAATGTTACTTTAAATGTAGTAGAAACTAAAGAACAATGAACTTAAAAAAAGAACGTTTTCGAAAAGGTCCCCTAATGACGGACAGTCAACAATTCGTTCATTTTTAGACTTAAACATTGTTTTAACACACAATTCGTAACATTATCTATTAAAATAGAACAAATCAACTGTTAATAAAAAAACTAATCTTAATTATAATAAACTTTGGTAGGAATCAGGAACGTTTTCTATAGAATCACAAAACTTTAACTGTGCAATCTGCAAAAATCACAAATGTAACTAACAGAGCCCTCTTCGGCATCAGCACACGCTTCATGAGCCCACTGATTGCAAGCTTGACAACAAATCCAATCTTCATCGTTATCTTCTTGGCAGATCAAACAAGTTGTTGCATTTTCAGTCACTGATGTTGATGAATTTGATGTTTGTGATATCGTTGTCTTTGGAGTTGCAGTCGATTTCTTGGTCCTTTTTATTTTAGTCGAGTCGTTAGTTTTCTTGCTTTTCAGTTGTTGCATTTTAACTACGGGAGGCTTAACCTTTGTTGTCTTTCTTTCAACGAGGGCATTTTTGTAAGGAGAGGATGTTAAAATCTCACTTTTCTCAGCTTTTCGTCTTCGACTCACGGCTCTCTTTGTTGCAGCGCTTGGGACTGGTGATAGCTGATGAATTAGAGTGACAATTTCTTTGCTAGTTGACGGTTGAATATCAATATTCTCCTTTTCATTGACATCTAAAGGCTCCTGAGGCAGGTCTTCGGCTGTTTCCGTATTAGCGTCATTGCAAATGTTCACTTCAGCTGCTGAAGTCTGATGCTGAAGTTCGGTATCAGACTGCAGAGGCACGTCGGTTACAGCTGATGGCAGAAAATCTAAATCTGTAAAGACATTTGGATTCAGAGGCAGAATTCCAGTGCAGTGAAATCCAGATTTTGCTATGTCCAAACGAGCAATGCGAGTGAAAGCTTGCGACACCATTGCAGCTATTTCATATTCTGTTATTCTTACACCGGAGTTTGCCCTCATCCACAACCCACAGGCCTCAAAATATGCATCTTTGAATGGCTTCATAAAAACCCTGTCTAAGGGCTGTAGTTTGTGGGTCGTGTGTGGTGGGGTGCTTAACATGTGCACGTGGTTTTCTTTTGCGTAAGTTATAACAGCAAGATCTTTATGACTGCTATGGCCATCTAGGATCAAAAGTACAGGCTTCTCTTTAGATGGCTTTGAGAATTTCACAAAGTGTTGAAGCCATTTCAAAAAGAATTCAGCGTTCATCCATCCATTTGGCTGTGCCAAGGCTACACTTTCGGATGGAGCACCAATCATCAACCTTTCATTGACTCTTTTTCTGGGAAAGATAAATAGTGGTGGGATAAAATACCCAGCAGCACTCATGCAGAACATAACTGTGACATTCTTGCCTCTCTCAGCAGAAGTCAACTTGCCAACTTGACGATTACTTTTGAGTGTCATCACTTTAGCCTGCTTCTGAACAGTGCTGACCCCTGTCTCGTCGCAGTTGTAGATGTCCGATGGGCCAAAATCATATTTTTCACAAGTATCTTCTAAATTGTTGAAGAACCGTTTAACTTGAGGCTTATTAAAACCAACAGCTCTCATCAGACTCGTTGACTCAGGCCTTCTCAAGCTGAGATCTGGATGGCGTTTGATAAAATCGTAGTAAAAATGTTTACCAGCACTTTTCTTGGCCATATTGAATCGATGGTTCAGTTTTAATTGTTCCGCGAGATCGAAAGCCAATTTCAGAAATTCTTTTCTAGTTAAGGGCATGCACCTATTTGACATATCCACCACGTGCGAAACTAGAGCTTTTTCGTACTCCTCGGTGAAAGTTGGGCTAAATCTTCCTTTTTTAAGTGGCAGTTTTATTTCTCCTCCTCGTTTTAATTTTTTTATGTAGTCGAACAATGTACTTTTCGGCACATTGTAGACTTCAGATGACTTTCTTAGGGAAAATTTTTTTGACATCACCTTATCGATGGCTTTTTTTAATATTTTATGCTTGGGAGTATTCTCACATCTCGGTTTGGGTTTACCCATGTTGAATCTGAAAAACAAAACACAAAAATAATAACTACAACATAAACAAACTTGCTGTAAAACTGTCCGGTATTAGGGGACTTTGAGAGTGTCCGAACTTAGGGACCCATAGGTACGTATAAGAAAAATTCTCACTAATATTGTGTGTCATGAATCACAAAGAAACGAATGATTTTAATAAGATTAGTACAATAACAATAATAATTAATAACAATGAATGTCACCCCATACTTCAAATACTGTTTATAGACCCACAAAAAGTACTTCGAACAAATTTTTTACTAACCTCAAAATTTGCACCTCGCTCCACAGCAAACGAGTCAGCACTGGGTATTGGCACACACTCCCCGCACTTCACTTGGACGCAACTTTGTAACAGCGGCACAAGCAAAAAATTGGCGCGCTTTTTCGCACTGATTCAAATACTGTCCGGCTTTAGGAGCCGTCCGGACTTAGGGGACTTCCCCCTAAGTGGAAAAAGTCGAGGACAGGGTATGCTTAAGAATTCTTCAATAGTGTATTAATATTTCTTAAAACCCCATATGTGATACCCAAAAGAGGGTTTTCTACTTTTAAATGAAGATAGAAGCTCGTAAATAAATATGCACGATTTGGACAAATCCAAAGGGGCTAACTTTCGATTTTGCAAAAACTGTGCATATTTATTTACGAGCTTCTATCTTCATTTAAAAGTAGAAAACCCTTTTTTGGGTTTTCCATGTCGGGATTCAACAAACATTAATACACTGTTGAGCCTCGATCTTTCTACGATATATCCCTACAAAATTTGCCTGTATTACATCCCATTCATTGGTCGATGCGCCAGCCAGAGCATGGCTAAGCGGTCACCGATCCAACTATCAGCCTTTCCCGACGTTGCTTAACTTCAGGAATCGCCATCCATCAGCGTTGGTTATAATGGTGAATATATTTTAATAAACTATTAAATATATGTATAAATATTATAATTATTACCATAAATACGATTATTGCAGAATGGATATACAATAATTTTTTTCAAATTAAAAAAATATATATTTCTGTCCTTTGCAAAACCACCCCTCAGAGATTGTTTTTTAGTGTACACAAAAACGTAATTTTTTAATGGAGAAAAAAGTATGATCGTAAATTTAGGTTTTTGGATTTTATCAAATCTTGTGAATTCATTTAGGAGCTTCAACTTTCACGTAGAGGTACATTATAATGTTCGGAAAATGCCCGAATTTATTTTGGACTTGTTTCGAAGGTTGCAGGATAGAATTATGGGAAAGTGAAATTAAACTCCTCCAGCTTTGAGGAAACAATCGTTACTGAGTGTTCGATCCCAGAAAAAGTCCCAAATTTATTTTGGGCCCATTGTGAAGTCTCCAGACAGGGATAGTTGTTAATTGGGCTTGCACAGTCCTTTATTTGTAGAGAATAGTCTCGAGTTTTTATTGCTTCCTGAGGATTAATTTTGCAATCCCAAAAATCCCTAGATTAATTTTGGGCCCACTGTGAAGTTTCTATAGACAAAAAATGTTGAAAATCGAACTTGTACTCTCTTAATTTTAGAAATAACGTTCTCGTGTTGTTATCGTCTTCGAACGGTGATTCCCAGATTTCGAAAAAGTTCAGAATGCATTTTGGGCCTGATAGAAAAATTTCTGTCAGGCCCAAAATTCGTGGAGAAACGTGGAGAAGTGGAGTTGCAATTTTCTACCATTAATGTGGCAATTTTTTAGACTTTACATTACCGCCCAAGGATACTGTCAAAAGGGTGGGTATCCCCTAAGAGCCTTGTGATGACGTTTTTCTTTTTTTCTATTTTATTTTTTCATTTTTCTCCTCACTCTCTCGAAAGCAGTTTATACAATCAGGCTCGCGAATGAAACTGCTCGGAGGACATCGGAGAAAAGTACCAGCTGCAACACTATCGCTCTTCTCCTTTGTGCAGGACATGTCAATTTTCCATCCCCCACGCCATTGGCTCTGCCCAGAGCCACTTGTTTCGTCGTCATCGTTGAGTTTTGTAGAGCCAACGAAGCGGGCGGTCTTCCTCCCTCACGTGTCATTATTTTTCTCAAAGTCTCCCTAGGAGGATTTCCCCTAAAGCCCTGCGGGCTTTCATGAAGATTCATGGACCCGGTTCGCCTTGTCACTCGAACCTCATCCCTCATATCGCCACTTCCGGCCACTTTGCTGTGCCATTTCTTCTTTTTACGTATTCAAAAAAATTTAATAATTTATACAAGAATAAATGAATTCAATTAATTATTCATATTATTATATATAAATATATATTCTCCAAATAATTAAGAAAACATGTAGAAATCTATGAGTAAAGAAAATGTAATAAATATTAAATATAAGTTGAATATTTATTAAATGTTATTAAACATTTGAGATGATATATTTATTTAAAACACAATCCAGTAATCAATTCTCAATAAAACTAAACAAAAAGTTAAAATACGAAAAAACATTACTTTTTTTAAAACGTTGTTTCTTCTGTCTTAAATACCAACTGCAAATTCGATATTGTTAGTATTTACTGACGAATATTTTTTATACCAAAATTCGGCACGTGACTTCGTCAATGTACACAACATATTCAAACGTATTTTAAAACATTGTCCTCATTTCCTTAAAATTTCTTTTATTAACCCTCCTGACTTTCCGATCATACTATACCCCAAGGGTAATTCTATGACGAAGAAAATAAAAATAAAAGTAATAAAAACAGAAATATCATAAAAATAAAAAATATTTAACAAGAATTTTTCAAAAATGGTCAATAAATTTAAAAAACTATCCTTGGGGACCTTGGCATAGAGGTCGCTGTGGTCGCGGATGAAATACGAAGTGCAGTTAGTGGTTATCGGAAGGGATACTCTTTGATGCTGACACACTTACGTGTGTCCACCCCCTCGCTCTCTCTTTTTCGCTCTCCTACCAAAAAGAAAAAGATCTCGCAAAAGATGGAACGATCTTCGATGAGAGCTGGAACGTTCCGAAGTGCGGCTGACTCAGGATTTAGGGAAAAATGGAAGCCTCGTTTTTTTTTCTCCCCATTCGTCTCTTTCGTCTCTTCTGTCCGCCTTGCAACGGGAATTCACCGCAGTGATTCCCTGGGGACATAATTGCTTCGGCAGCAGCGCATCAAGCTCAGCGACAGGAGCGCCCCCGGCGGCCACGCGAAGACTCTCATAGATCGCGTTCACAATCACTGGAGGATTCAGCCCACCGGAGAGGCCTGAATATTTTATATGATCTATATATATCTATACGAAGAACACCCTTGCCAAAGTAAACGTACATTTTTTTCATTACTATTAAAACTTTTAACACGAATCCCCTCGACCGTAGCTCGGCCACCATTTTCTTTTTCTCTTTCCTCTTGTCTCATCTCTACGGCTTGTGGTGTTTGTACTTCCGGTTTGAAGAGTTTACGGAATTCTCGCAATAGCTTTGCAATGCATTTTTGCGTTTTTCGGATTTCGAGTCTGTGTAAATTTTGGTAGGAGACGGAGAGTAGGAGAGTAGGTGAAAATCGAAAATAAAATAAAAGAAGGATCAAAATGTTAATATTTTGACGCTAAGCAAACGATTTGTAGACAGGAGTCGGGATTCACTATAAACGCTTTGGAACCTTTATTATTATTATTTTTATTATTGTTGTTATTAACGTTACTCTTTTTTAATATTTTTTTATAACTCTTATTAATATTATAAGTTTTATAAATAAACGTTTCTTTTTATAAATAAATGTGATAAGTATTTATGAACATAGAAAACAAGTGTTTGTAAATATTTTGAAAAATTCAACATTTTTAGAACATTTTTGAAATAAATATTTATGTAAATATTATCATTATTATTATCATTACTTTTATTGTTATTATTACTGCAGTTGATGTTCTTGAGATTATTATTTTTATCCTACTTATATTATTAGTTCTTATTTTTTGTTATAATTTAAAAGTAATACACAAATGTTAATTAGGAACGTAATGATTCTAACGGAATATCCAGGTCATATAAAATGACGAGGAAAACAGATTTAAAAAATATTATCATCCGAATAGCTTTTGCACTCAAGTGCGATGAAGTATGTAACATGATTATCAATAGTGACATTTTGCTATCATCGAAATCACTGAATCATTGCGAATCGGTCACTTGCACCTAAGTACCTCTATTTTTATTTTTATTTTTTTTAATTCCTTCAATATTTCTTTGTAATTCGAAAATAGAGGAAAAAACAGGTTGCCAGACGAGAGAATTTAAAAAAAGTTTATTTTGCGTACATTTTCCGGATGGTGGCCGGAAATAAAAATGCATTCATGCAAGGATCCCGAGAGTCCGTTCTGAAGAAATGCTGCATGAATAACTCTCGTGATACCGATACACTCTTAAATTCCCAAGGTGTACATAGTACCCTAGACTACGGACGATATACCGGGTGCTATTTGGACTTTATCCTTTTTTTCTGCTCTTTTTTTTCTTACACATTCATAACCTCACTTTACATCGAGGCTCGCGAAGACCGCGTGGAGGTTTTTTTTCTTTTCTTTTTTTTTATGAGAGAGGGAATAAAAAAAATTTCTGGCTGAAATACAATATTCCGTATCTTCGCGGCATGCTTAAGTTTTCCTGTATATAGATATATATATATACACACACACATATATATCGTGTTACGGCCTCGACGTCGTCCGCTTTACATGAGCGATGCCAGAAATGTATGACGACCGCATAAAATATTCTCCTTCGGCGAGAGGATAATAGAAAAGAAAATGGCGGTAGAGCATTGCGTGGAATGGCAACAAAATGGCCACTCTTCCTCATTCACTCGTTCGTCCCATCATTCTCTCGCACTCTCCGTCCCTTCCTCTCTCTCTCTCTCTCTCTCTCTCTACAGTCGTAGAATTTTTGACGACTCATCGAGCTCGAAGATCCGCAAAGTTGAAAGTAAATGGTAAGACGGTACTTTGGGGAAAACGACCTTTCATGGGGAGAAGTGAGAAGATGGAGAAAGAAACTATAGAGCGTGTATGAGTTCAATTTGCGTGGACTTGATTGCTCGCCGATTTTCAATCAACGATTTCGAAGTTGTTAATTGACCGATTGAGATTTATGACCTCATTTTGGGAAAGGATTTTGACGAACTTAGAGAACGCCACTATCCTCGTTTAGATATCTCGAATCGCTCTGCCTGAAAAAGCCATTCCGAAAATGACCCCTATGCGGGTAGGCTCAGGCACATAGGAAATGTCCGGAGAGCCAACTTTGGACCGATCTGGACGATCGGCATGGGGTTCTATCTAGATGGGTCAAGTTGCAGATGAAAGCTCATTCAATTTCGCGTAAAATGTACTAAAGTAAAAGTGCCTAAGTTAAAAAGGCTATTTAGGAGGGATCGAAAACCGCAAAGATGAACTTCCTAGATTCCGTACGGCGATCTTAAAAATTAGTAACACTTTGATGCAACGTCCTTCAGCCATTTAATTATCGATTGGAGTTGATTGCCAGAGTTTGAAAACGTATTTTGCTAGACTAAGAGAATGTCGTTGGTGATATTCAGTTATTTCAATTTCTTCGATGATTAAATGTGTTTTAAGAAAAACCACGAAATGGCATGGTTGCTTCATCTAAAATAGGATATTGTATTTGACCTCTATTTTATATTCTCGACGTGTTTGCATGAATATTCATATCTATACTCTCATTGTTTTTTCTCATTTATATTACGAAACAAAACAAAAAAAAATTCCCTGTTGTCGGAAGCGATCTATTTTCTCAGGACGTTCGTGGAGATTGAATTGAATTATAATATCATGCTCGACGGAACTCGAGGCATTATAGGAAGCGGATACAGTACGTGCGGAAGTTCCGACGTGCCGATCAAATTACCAACGCGACTGATGGATTACATAAACGCTGCTTACTTTTACGTTTTACGATGTAGGTATATCGGATTTTTTGGCTTTTTTGTTCTTTTCGTATTAATCCTCCTGACGTAGTGCGAGGTTTCGTATTTCATGCTATAATCAACGGGTTTAAATTTTTCGATTATACACTAGGCATTTTATGGGATTTTGAAAAATAATAATCCATCCCCCACTCCTCTCGTCGAAGGAAGGGGAAAACGTTTCGTCAAAGCAGCGCCCAAGGTCTGAGGCATCGAGAGGCACTCACTCTCGTTGTCGGTACTAAGATGCCCTTTTCTTTTCCCTCAAGGGAAAAAGACGTCCTTGCCCTCAAGGTAAAGGGCGTCCTCGCTATAGCAACGGCCCTTTTACTGCCACCTGAATATCAGCAAGTGCACTGGATGAAGACGTTAAGACGACGAATCTAAGTTGGGGCAAAGAGCCAAAGGGAATCAGCGTACATCCCTCCCCCTACCCCGTCAACCGCCGAATAAATAAATCCCTTTTACCTCAATTTACCCATCGTCCCCTTCCCCTGTAACTTTGCGCTCGTCGTCGAACGGAACAACTTCTTCGTGGCTTTATCTCGGACCATTTGCGAAAACGTAGATAGGTGAATCGACGATAAAGAAGGAAAAAAGAATAACTCTAAAAGACAGATAGAGAGAGAGACCGCATCAATTCGAAGTCGCGATAAGGCGTGGTTCGATCCATGTGTCATTGGTTGACGCGTAGAAACGAATTTTCGATCGTGTTGATTTGCTTCCGTTTCTGGATGATTTATCTTAGTTTTTTTGTCGGTCGTACTTACGTACGATTGGAATGAAATTTTTTTTGGGATGATGGTCTTGCCGATAGAATATTTTTTTTCGTATTCAGTTAAGTATGAAAGCAAAAAAAGATAAAATTTAATTCAATTTAACAAACAAAAATGAAGACAGCAATCAATCAAAACATAAGTTGTAACGAAAGACGTAGAAATAAGGGAAAAAAATGAAAGGAAATGATGAAAACGAAAAAAAGTTGAACATAATGATGGAAATAGAAAAGGGAAAACGCAAGAATAAACCGACAGAAAGGTGTGACAATGAAAAAGAGGAAATAGAAACCTGAGATGAAACGGACCCATAATATTAAAGGAGGGAGAAATACACTAGTCTGAATAATAACATAAAAATAAATTGATGTAAAACCTTAACAACAGGATAAAATAAATAGAAAAAATTAAATGAAAAGATAATATTAATAACCTGAAACGGAAGAATAAAGACGAAAAACGATCCAAATAATTTTAAGCTGAAACATCAAAGCGAAAGAAATACAAAGTCAAACAAGGGTATAAAAACAAAACAAAAATCAAATAATTTCAAACAGAAGTATGGCAACGAAAAAATAAAGAAAATACTCAAGCTCGAAGAACGCTATCAAAATGAAAAACCTGGAGAAAACTACAAAATAGTACAAGCGAAAGAAACACAAAGGCAAGCCAAAATATAAAAACCAAAAAAATCAAACAATCTTAACCAGATGTATCTAAACAAAAAAAAAAAAACGAAAATCCTCAAGTTTTTAAGAACACTATCAACATGAAAAACCTGAACAAAAGTACAAAAATCACCAAAAAAAAACTAAGCAAGAGTAACGGAAAGAATAAAAGTCAACAAAATCCCGAACAATTTTGAATAAAACTACAAAAACTAAAAGAAATCGGAAAACCTCAAACCCAAACAAAAGTGTAAAACCGAATAAAAAAAAAGAAGAAAAAAAAAAACGCTCACGCCTCCGTGAACAAAGTGAGAGGGGGCCGATATCGAAGAGTCACTCGTGCGTGCAGGAGGATAAATTCTCACGATTTTAATATCCGATCTTCCCGTTCCCTACACCCGATGCTTTTTTTTCCTTCTCTTTCTTATCACGGGCTGTAGCACCTACGTTATTATATACCGGTATTTCCGTCACCGGAGGAATATCGGTGGGCACCTAGACCCATCAGGGGGAAGCGGGTTTTGGAAGGAGTCGTTGAGTCGAAACGGGCAAGGACATACGAGTGGAACCGCGTCACTGAAAGTGGATCCGTGGCCCAACCGGAAAGTCCCGATCGATTCGAAGTGCACTTGGGATAAAGTGATGCGGATGTGTACCGGAATCCGAGTGAGGAATCCCACCGGAATCGAAGAATGTGTGGTTTGGATCGAACCCTCGCTTTTTTACTTTTCCGGTTTTTCCTTTTAATTTTTTTTTGCCACTCAATATTGGTGGATTACACCTGACGGTCGTCTATCCATCGTGTGTCGAATGCCGTATCTCGTACGAGAATCCTCGACAACTTTCCGCTACGACGGTTCCTTTCGTGGCATGTCTAATGCGCGTACAACGAAAGTCGCTAGCACTGACGTTATGGCCTCTGTTTCCCAGTGGGTTATACCACCTGACCCGGACACTTCGAGTTAGAAGACGAACGGTGAGAAGAACTGGGCGAGAGGAACGAATTCGATTTATCACCTTCAACGTATATCGCTGTTATCGATCGAACTACTGAAGACAAAACGATCGAAAGACTAAGCTTGTACTGCGGTTCTGGAATTGCACTCGAACTCTACTGGAATTACGCTGAAACTGTGTTGGCGTTGGGCTGCAACTACACTCAAATTGTGCTGCAACTCCACTGGAATCGAACTGCAATTCCTCTGGAGTTGAGCTGCAACTCTAGATGATTTGCGACGCACCTCTTTGAAATCGAGCTGCAACTCCACGAGAATTGACCTGCAAATCTTTGAAATAGAGCTGCAACTCCGCTGGAATCGCGCTGCAACTCCGCTGGAATTGCGCTGCAACTCCGCTGGAATTGCGCTGCAACTCCGCTGGAATTGCGCTGCAACTCCGCTGGAATTGCGCTGCAACT
>JAPYZJ010004966.1:0-12458 GCA_030522765.1 Ophioninae sp. B BG-2022a
TACGGCAAAAAAGTTGTCTACATTATGTCAACAGTTTAATCACTCACCGGGCGTATTTATTTTCTAACTAGCTGAAGGAATTAACTGCAAATTACTCTCGTTCTTTTTTCTTTTTTGCTGCAAACTCCAACACAGTGTTGCGAGAACGATGGCGGCGTTCGAATTAACAACAGTAAACACTGCCATATCTTGGCAAAGTTAGTAATATTTCAGTGGGCTATCTCTCCTCTATGGCCATCTGTCCTCGAATTACCCTATATCTAGATCTGTTTGATCAGAATCGAGTGAACTTGTTTGGTTTATTTCGTTCTTTCTAACCTCTAATGAGCCTTCATCTATGTTTTGCTTCCGCAAATGAGTCGATCGTTTGGGTTTGTTCGGGTTATTTGGTCCATTTCCAACTTTTACCTAATCGTCACTTACATCTGGCTTACCATCACTAGGTGATGTTTGTTTAGGTTTGCTTGTTAGTCTTCTTCTAGGTTTAGCTGATCTTTACCAGATCAGTTGATTGTTTGGGTTCGTTTAGATTATTTGATCCATTTCCAACCTCTAGTTGAGCCTCCATCTAAGTCTAGTTTATTTTTATCAGATAAGTTGATTGTTTGGGTTTCTGGTGTTGCTCGATCCATTTCCAATCTCTAATGAACCGTCATCTAGATTTAGCCGATAGTCACCAAATGAGTTGTTTCTATTTGTTTGAGTAACTTGATCTCCAGCCTTTGCTGAACCGCAATTCAGATCTGGTTCGCCGTCACCAAATGAGGCTGTATTTGTTTGGGTTACTATTCCAACCAGTACGAATTTATCTAGATTTGGTTGATTGTTTTCATATGAGATTGTTTCGGTGGATTGGTCCATTCCAAATGTTACTGAACCGTAATTCAGGTCTACCTGATTATCATTAAACGAGTTCAGTACCATTTTGGCTACTTGATCTATTCCAACGTCCATCGAACCGTTTTCACGGAAACGACTATAATCTACGAGACCCCCAATAGAAATCCATCAAACGTCGTAATTTCGGTTTCCACAGTGAGTAAAGATCAGTCGAATGTGCCACTGGAGAAGTTTCAACTGGGCAACGAATTGTCGGGTTAGCTCTGAAGCGTTGAGTTGACTCGAGGGAGATTCTCGGTCGGTCGATCAAACGACCGCAACTTTCCGTCGAAATGGAGCAATATGGAGGAAGCGCGTTGGGGAGGGGAAGACAAACGGACAAACATCAAGGCCGGTTGGGTATTGTAGCCGGAAAAAGGACCGGAAGTCGGAGGGAGCGAAAATCAGAAATGGACAGGGATAGAGCTAGTTTGGAGGGAATGTGGGGCGAAATTAGAAAATGGAAAATGGATAGAGAGAATGAGGAAACCAGAAGAACGTTGGTGGCTCCATCAATGGGATTTCCTTGGAGGATATCAGAATTATTGGAAATCACTGGGTTAGCTGGTCCCATTTAGGCCACAGGTTAACCTCTTCTCCCTTGATGCTCGCCCCTGTCTAACCCTTGGACTTCCTCTTTCTCTCTCTTCTCACTCGGTCTCCAGACCTTTCCAGAACTCGATTTAATTGGCTGTTGCAATTATAGATAGTACGTCTCTCTCGCGCCAGATTAAAGTCGTCCTCTCTACCGAATACGATTGCCAGAGATCGATACCACCCATTTCGCCATAGTAGCGTATACGTGTCGTCAAATGAAACAAAACAGATACATATGAAAGCACCGCTACGATGATTAAATCCCCCAACAAACCCAAAAGTCGAGGATAACGATACCCTCCTGGTTTTCAAAATGGCGAGACCCTTTGCTCGTCGAAATTGAAACTTGAATTCGATTTTTAAAGAATTAAATGTAGAAATTACAAAATGAAATTAATTACTCGACAATAATTATTTACTGGTAAAACATCATTATTATTCTATTAACATTATTATTATTCTAACAAAAGACGAGTCTTGAAAACAAAAATATGATCGCCTAACCCATACAATTGTTGAGTCGAGAACACCTCTGCACGTATACAGCAGTAAATTCACTCGTAACTGCAGTTGTTTACTTACATAATTAATACTCAATTATCAATCTAACTAGTTACATATTTATTCAAATATAATTTATATTTTTTAGTATTACAATTTCTGCCAATGTTGTAGCCTTCGCAATCCATTCTAAATTGCAATAATAATGTTATCATTAACATTGTATCCGTAACATAATTATCATTGTTGTTATTACTATTGCCATAACTTAATGGTAAATGAGAACAATCTTGTTACTACAGTAATAATTGGTCAATGATAACTAATTATGATTTTTCATTTTTTTATTTTTCACTTTCACATAAAATTATAGTTGTAACATGATTATTACTATTATTATTATTGCTATAAATTAATTGTTCATTATAATAATCATGTTACGACAATAATAATTGATAGGTAATATTTTACTGATTATGACTTTGCATTTTTTGATATTGCAGTTTTCCTTAATATAATAATAATAATAATTATGATTGTTATTTTATTATTATTATGTACACACTGCTTTCACAATTCTCGGCTTTTAGCCGGTTCCTATGAATATTCTACGGACAGCTGTCAAGTAGCATACTCTCATAAACTGGTTACAAATAGATCTTGATGAGGTCTTAATTAGTTGCATCGCTTTCATCCCTGATGTTATTGTTGGTGTCCACAAAATTCCCCGCTTCGTCGGTGCTCAGAAACTTTCTCACAAAGTGGCATGTCTCGAAGTTAACTGCCTTCTGCATTTCTTCATACGTTTGCTCCGGGAGCCCAATGGTGTGCGGGGCTCCGCTGAGTTGTTTTGGTATCACTCCCGTCGACGATAGGACGATTGGGACTATCCTGACGGTGTCCATCCGCCACAGGCGCTTTATCTCCATGGCAAGTTCCGCATATTTCGCAATCTTTTCGCGGATCGTCGCCTCCACGTTGTTCGTGTTTGGTACTGCAATATCAATCAAACTGGCTGTCTTCATGCGTTTGTCGATCAGCGTGATATCCGGTCTATTCGCAGCGATCGTCTTGTCGGTTAAAATGGCTCTGTCGTAGTACATCTTGTGCGTGTTGGCAGTCAAAACTGGCAGTTTTGGAAATTTTCCAAAACTGCCAGTGGCTCATGCTTGTAATATGGCTGCTCTTCGGCGGTAAGCTGATGTTTCCGGGCGAGCCTCTGATGTATGATGTTGGCTACCATGTTGTGTCTGTCAGATATTCTCCTTGGCAGAGCAGGCGGCATCCTGACATGATATGCTGAATCGTCTCGCGGGACATGTGACACTCCCTGCACTTACCGTCCTGTATTAGCGGATCCTTGATGATGTATCTCTGGTAGTTTCTTGTAGCGATCACTTGATCCTGAATAGCTATCATAAACCCTTCGGTCTCCGGGAAGAGGTCTCCGCGGCTCAACCACTTGTTTGACGCTCCTTTGTCAACATAATTCTGGTTGAGGTCATGGTGATCTCTTCCATGTAGTTCCTTTCTGGCCCATGATTGCAGGGTGGTCTCGTAGCTACTGTTGATTCCATCCTCGTTCGGGTGTTCTTCTGCCATATTTAGTGACGGCCCTCACAATGGCATTGTGCATTGATGAAGTTCGCTGCTTCCTATAGAAGAATGCCCTCAGCGCATTGACTTGCTTTTCGTGGAGACAGACAATGTCGATCAAGCTCCTGCCTCCTTCGAATCTTGGCAAGATGAGCCGCTCCACCGCGGATCTCGGATGGTGATACCGGTTCGCCGTCAGTGTGGTCCTTGTTAGTCGTTGCAGGCCTTCTAAATCCGTTCCACTCCATTTAATCAGTCCAAAGGAGTACGTGAGCACCGGGATAGCGTAGGCGTTGATCGTCTTGACTAGGTTCTTAGCTGCTAATCTACTCCTGCAGATTTTGTTGAGCCTGGCCGTGTAGTTGTTCTTGATGCTATTCTTGACCCCTGAGTGCTCAATTAGCCTTGCTTGCATCATTCCCAGGTACTTGTATTCTTCACCATCCTGCATTGCCGTCACAATTCCTTGGTCGCCGATAGGGTGGTCTTCTCCGATCATGCCCTTCTCGATATGGATAATTCTACATTTCTCTAGTCCGAATTCCATGTTGATGTCTTGCGAAAAGGTTTGCGTTATGTCGAGAAGATGTTTCACTTTGTTTTTCGTTGCTCGCATAGACTTTTAGATCGCTCATATACAGCAGATCTGGGATGACGTATTCGTTTGCCCGGCTAGCCTTTATCTTGAAGCCGTACTTGGAGCTGTTTAATTGCCTTGATAGCGGATTCAGCGCAAGATAAAACCACAACGGGCTCAGGGCATCCCCTTTTAATATTCCACGCCGTATTCTGATTTCCGGGGTCGTTATTAGGTCTTCCTCCGTTGACAATCGTAGTGTGGTTCTTCAGTTCTTCATGATCCGCGTCAGAAAGCTTACGATGGTTGGCTGTATATTGTATATACGCAGCACCTCGATCATCCAAGTGTGTGGCACGCTATCGTAGGCCTTTTTATAATCCACGTACGCCATGTGCAGGTTCCGATTACTTCTCCGAGCCTGGGCGAGTACGACTGCATCGATGGTGAGCTGTTCCTTGCATCCCATATGCGCCTTGCGACAGCCTTTCTGCTCTTCCGCTAAGATGGACTCATCCTCGGCATATGCATAGATCTTTTTGGCTATGCATGTTGTTAGTAACTTATAAATGGTCGGCAAGCAGGTAATAGGTCGATACTTCGCTGGGTCTTCTGTCACTTCCCCCTTTGGCACCATGGATGTAATTCCACACGTGAGGAAGCTTGGCGTCGTAAAACCTGCCGCCAACCGTGGATATAGGCAGTCCAATCGCTTACAGCAAAAGTTATGAATTCCATCGATGCCAGGCGCCTTCCAGTTCTGCATTGTTTTGATGACTTTGGTTAGTTCTTCTACTTCTAGGTTCGTGTATTCCATCTGGTGGTGATCACGCATATTCTCTTGCTCCTTCCGTATACATGTAGTTTGGTTCTTGTGCTCCACTGGCGTTGCCCAGATTTTCGACCAGTATTTGGTTAGCTCTTTTTCGCTCAGGACTCCGTTCTCATCTTGTCCTCGGGTCTTGACATTCAGTTGGCGGTAGAACAGTTTTTCACTCGTCATAAATCTAGCGTTTTGATCTCTACGGTCCTTTGATGCTTTGTATCGCCTTAGCCGTCCTGCATAAACCGCTAGCTTCTGCTTCAGGGTGTCGAGATACTCCGTCAAGCTGCTATTTTGCTTCTCGTGTATTGAGTGCGTTCCTAGCTTCTGAAAAATCGGCGCTAGTTGTTTCTTGAACCGCTCCGACGGCCTCTGCAATTTAAACAGTTGAGTTATGCGCCCGATATCTCATCATATCGATTCGATGTTGTTCTCAAGTCGTTTCTGCCACCGGGGTGTTCGGTCAGTTCGTTCCTTTGCTGTTCCTGTCATGCTGCTGCACTTGTGCCTCATTATCTTTTCCACCGTCAGCGCTGCCGCGAACACCATAGTGTGTACATCTGCGATGGAGACTTCTTCGCTGGTCGTCCCAAACATCTCCGGGATTATGACGTTGTTTAGGTCCGCTAGGGCTATTGTCACCTTCTTCGATGTCCTCATTCTTGGGATCTTTGGCCTCTTAGTTGGATACGTGCCAATGTACTGACACAGTACTGTTCTGAAAATATCCCGCGTTGCTCATATTCGCTGCAGGTCCTGCTCCTGTTGTTGCTCTTCTACAGGCTGGTGTTCCCATTCTTGTGATTGGCGCCCGTCGTTATTTTCATTTGCGTTGTTGTTGTCCAGATGTATGATGTCGTTAATCGGTTGTAGCGGCAGGGCGTTGTTCTGCTCCTCGATTTCCATATCTAGTTCGTTGGCAACTTGCTGCTTGATATCCTCCAATCTTGCTTGAGGACCAAGTTGTTTCGCTGAATCGCCCGAACTTGGTCCGTTAGTCTTTGTTCAGTGACGTTGTAGTTGGGGAATTTCTCAATGAAATCTTGTCGAAGGTTCGGTCTGTATCCAGTTCGATTCGTTCCCAGACGCGTGAGTTTGTAGTATGTCTTCATGACAAACTCGTTCATATCCGCTGTCCAGTGAATTCTCTTGCGCCGGGCTCTTGTTTCTTGGTATTGTTTCGGGTATCCCGGGGCTGACCCGCCTGTTCAGTACAACCCCACTGATGGCTCTCCTGCTCCGACATCCAGCATCAGCTCCAGATGTGGCCTGGCGATCTCCAGGAAGCGGCTCTGTTCCGAGGCTTCT
This sequence comes from Ophioninae sp. B BG-2022a, assembly GCA_030522765.1. Classification (NCBI taxonomy): domain Eukaryota; kingdom Metazoa; phylum Arthropoda; class Insecta; order Hymenoptera; family Ichneumonidae; species Ophioninae sp. B BG-2022a. The sequence continues at coordinate 6,282 of JAPYZJ010004966.1, forward strand.
TGTTCTTCTCGAATCCATAGCACAATCGGTTATTATTATTATTATTATAACTATAAAGTGGTTGTAAAATTCCATCGTTTTCAATCAGCATAAAAGTGACTGAGCCCAAATAATTACATAGCCCGGAATTTCACAGTTTCCCTGTGCCCTCTTGACAAAAGTGTAAATAATAAAATAATAAAAGCACGCTATTGGGTGCGAAGAAAAATTGAAGAAATAAAAAAAAATATCGTTCTGTGTTAATCAAACGAGACGACCCGTTTTGGGCGTTGCACGCGACGAACGTGGTGGATCGAAGCGCGTAATTGAACCAATTCGAGCTCGAGGTTTCACTCCGTTTGAGCGTGTCCCCAGAGCGTCAGTTTACTCGGATCTTTCTTTTTGTTCTCGTTAATTTTTCAAAGGTTTGAAGTGAAAAAGGAGGAAACGCGAGGTGTCCAATTTTCCATAACGCAATCATAGAAAGTGCAGCCGTTAACTCACAGTCTTCATAATTAAAAACTGTTTGCACTTTTTTTCCTTCAGACTGCGGATTATCGATAAAAGTTATGAGAATAACATTTTCGGGCTCCCCACCGGCCATTCCTGGCCGGAATTATTTCCGAAAATTTATTATCTCGAATGCCTCTATGATAGTTACAAAGTTTTTATTTATTTTTAAAAAAACCTATATGGGGTATTCCATGCCGATTCGACCTGGGTTTGACACGTCACCGCTCCGATTTGACCCGCGATTTTTTGTTAGTTTATGATCTCTGAAAGGCACTCGAGAATTTTTTCAGATTTTTTCGGAACGATTTAACTTCACAATATTTTGTATAAACAAAAAATTAACGCCCGAATTTAAAAATCGGAAACAAAATCACAAAAATCCTGTGTCACATATAAAATACTGTGAGCGTTGAAAAAAATGGGCGCGCGTTCCGTTTGGCCTACGAACCGCTTTTTTCGTTTCATTACCGTAGAAAAATTAAAATAAAAAATGATAGAGGAAACATGAAAAAAAAGTTGAAGAGGAACAAAATGATATGACACCATGTCGAATTGACCAGAATTTTTCCAGATTTTTTTTAATGTTTGCGTTTTGTGGGCTATTGATTCTATTAGATTTTTTTTTGCGAAATAAGCGCGTTGCAGGACAAACGAAACGCGCGCCCACTTTTTTTCAATGCACACAGTATTTGATATGCGACACAGGATTTTTATAGTTTCTTTCCGATTTTTAAAATTGGGCGCTAGTTTTTGTTTATAGAAAATATTGTTTTTTGTTTACACAAAATATTGTTTTTTTGTTTCTACAAAATATTATTTTTTTGTTGATAAAAAATTTTGTTAAAACAATTCTCGAGTGTCTTTCAGAGATAGTACAAAAACATAAAAAATCGCAGGTCAAATCGAAAAGGTGATGTGTCAAACCCAGGTCGAATCGGCGTGGAATACCCCATTTACAGGGTGTTCCATGATGGAATGTCATCCGTGGAATGGGAGGTTGAGGCTGAAATTCTCAGTCGATTGATATAAGCATGAATGGTTCCCGGATGAACCCCGAATTATTATAATAAGTTTTTAAAGTTTTAAGGCGCGCCCTTTGAGCGGGCTTACGCTGGTGAGCGATACGCACGTGCGTGGTGCCTGGCGGAGTGGTATTTCTAAACTTTGAAGACAAATCCACCATTTTCGACTCTCTTACCGAGGCGTATCGAAGCCTTCTTTTGTCCGAAAGCGAATTCACCACCCGTTTATTTTACCGATTCTAAAACAGTTTTGAGGGTCTATCCAATCGAAAATTTGCAGCTGATTACCAATATTATCGAATTTTCGTCGAAAGCACTATGCACAGCGGAAAAATCGTGTTTTTTAAGTTTTTTACGATGTTTTCATCGAAATGTTGGGTTCTGGGAGAAATGAATAATAGATTCGTTCTCAGGGTATAACATTACACCAGAATAGACCAATACCAAAAATATGTGGGGGGTTCCTTTATTCCATGTACACCCTTGCGGGTTTTTATATACTTCCTTTGTTTCTTTTTCTTCTCGAGTTTCAAATTCTCCTTCCTAACCCTCCATGGGTTCAGCTTTTTCCTGCCATTCCCTACTTGCACTTCGCTAAGGTGACCTACCTATAGTGCGTCCACAGCCGACTTAGCTAGACTATAGCGCATTTGCCGAAAATACGGGGAAACTGTGGAAAACCCGTGCCGGTATAGACAGTCCTCTATTTGCCTGATTCTTTGATGTACACACTTCGTATTGAAGTATCTACATCAAAGTCTCTGAAAATTAATAGATTCAAAAAATCTAAAAACCCACGTTTTTAAATGTCCTAAAAATAAGAAAATAACCCTACGGGGCTGAGAGAGGGGCCACTCAAAACGTGGGGGCGTATATTATTTAAAGGATTATTTATGGGATATATTTACATGACGTGTATAGATCGTGGGTGTAACTTGCAAAGATATGCCCCCACGTTTTGAGTGGCCCTTCTCTCAGCCCCGTAGGGTTATTTCCTTATTTTTAGGACATTTAAAAACGTGGATTTGTAGATTTTTTAAATCTATTAATTATTTTATTATTTTTATCTTTCTTGTTTGTCTGTTTGCCGATAATTTGAGCGAAAACGTGCAAAAGATGTTTTTTCGTATTCCTGACAGCAAACCCTTTCATATGATACCCGTATCGTGGGGGTGGATTGCAAACAGCCAGTCCGCCATCTTGCGGAGGCCGCCACATTGTATTTGTAATGACGTTTCTTAGCTAGTCATGCATTGTCATGAGAACTCATAGCGATTGCAAAATTTCAGCCTGCTAGCTTATCGGGAAGTGCCTCAAAATTGGGTTACAAAAATCCAACCGACACGACAAACAAAAAAACAAACAAACAAGAAAAGTGAGTGTATAAAATCGTGAGAAAAAATGGCCTCCCACTCACTGGTCGATGCGCCAGCCAGAGCACGGCTAAACGGTCACCGCACCAAGTATCAGCCTCTCTCGATGCTGCTTAACTTCGGTGATCGCTCGAGCCGCACTCCGACCGCCCAACCACCAGCGTCGGTTTCAATACCAAAAATATTAAAAATCCAAATTTTTTTGGGATGTCTGAAAATAAAAAGTTTTTTTTTACTGAATCATCGGTAAGTTCTTTTCCCTTGGGATTTGGCACTTCCAACCTAACCCCGCTATGTGCTCAATCTTGCCATTATGATTTTCTCTTCAAAATGCCAGTCGAAACTATACGAGATATCAATATGATTCCAACGTCATTATTTAAGTCAGGCAAAAACCTTTTTCTAACACACCCATTTAATCTCCATAGCATATAAGAAGCTCACCCTAGGACCTTTTGAAATTTCGTGATTTTTTAGATTCCGGAAAAGTGTCGGGGAAGGCGGACATTTTTTTTCCGTTTCAAAAGTGTTAAAAGGGTGGATGCGATCGGAATTTTTCTACTGATTACGAAAATGTCCCAGTTTTTGCCGAAAGTACACATTCAGACTGGCAAAATGCAAAAAACCTTTCTAGTATATTTTATCGATATTTTTCCCTAAAAATAAAGAGTTCAAGGCGAATTAAATGGTGGATTTATCTTCAAGGTATAAAAATACATCGTCATGGATGTGCGATATGGCACTAAACGTTTAAGTATAATAATAATTTCGAGTTTTCCGCTGACCAACACATTTGGCATTCATTTTTATTATTGTAAAAATGAGATGAGATTGAAGTTCGCAACGTTGCGACGCAACGAAAATCATTATTTTTTAATTTCTCTATTTCTTTTTCACTGATATCGTGAGTAAAATACCTCAATAATTATACAAATCTTTATTGCGATAACCTAGAATTCAAATCTGAAAAAATTATTTCCCTAAATGATGGATCTAAGGAAATAAAAAAATAAGAATAAAAATTTCATTGCGTCGCAACGATGCGAACTTCAAGTCCACAAAATTAGTGAGTCGAGCCGGAGTGTCCGCATGGTGGAGGCACCACTCTGTCAGGTAGGGGAGACCGGGGCAAAATGGGATAGCTAAGACAAAACTCGTAATACAAGGAAAATTAAACTCTTTAATGACATTCGTTGACAAAAGAGGTAACAATTATACATTTCTCCCTTATAATTCACCGTTGTAGCATGCGAAATCACAGAACTTTTTTTGGCAAACAATGAAAAAATAAACTCAGCAATTTTGCCCCATAACTGGGACAAGACGGAAAACGCTGTGGGGAAAAAAGAGTACACTTTTCATCGGGTAAACAGCTTCCACAAACGGGGCATAGATAGTATCCCATTGTGCCCCGATCATCTTGCCCCGATCCACACGTAGGCAAAAAAAGATGAAGCAATTCTAACCTCAAACGCTACCGGCGAAAAAATCTGGTTTGAATATAATTTTTTGGGCTACTATAATAAGCTTGGGATTAAAAAAATACATTAACTGGGATACATACATGTCTGCACATCAGTCTTTGAATCAAATATCGCGTAAGAACACTTGCAATATCACTTTTTTCTCTCGACAACACAAAAACGAGTTCTCACCTGTCCACTCTGCTTGGACGCACTAGCAGAGAGTGAAGTTCGTGCAAATGGCGCCGTCGCCGGTCCGAACACCATTACTATTCACGCACACAAGCTTATTTCCCGTTTTGCCCCGAACTTCATTTTGCCCCGGTCTCCCCTACTACCACGTGTACGTATCGCTCACTGACGTGAGCCCGCTCAACGGGCGCGCCCGATTGGCTCCCTTTAAACATTGATTATAATAATTTGGAGTTGAACCGGGAACCGTATATGCGTATATCAATCGACTGAGAATTTTAGCCCCAACCCACCAGTTCACAAATAACATTCCGTCGTAGGACACCCCGTATGTATTTTTTTTTGTTAAAAAATCATTAACAAAAATATCATCGAACTAATCAAATTTTAATTTAAGTTATTTAGAACAAATTGTTTATCGAATTAGATGTAATTTTTATCAAGAAAAAAATTAACATTATGTTTATTTGAATTTTTTTAAATATCGATGTCGAACAATTAATTATCTTTTTCAATAAATTACGAAATTCCGATAATAAAAAAAAATTTTAATTATTAAAATTTACTATTTTTTCAAAGGAATGTTGCGTTTTCATTTTCATTTAAAAAATATGCGTATTTTTATTAAATAAAAATCGTTTTATCATTGTTTTAATTTTTGAGACCTCGCCTTCGGAAAAATGGTTCGAAAAGTTTGAACACGATTTTTCGTTTAACCCGAGATACGTCCAGGGAATGTTCAACTTCGAAGCTTTTACGAGTTTCATCAAGGCAATTTTCATACCTCGTCAGTTTGATGAAGAATTTCATTTAAAATCGTAAATTGAACTACGGTTTATAACTATTGCAGAGTCGTTATCTGTGAAACGTTTTTCAATTTTCTAGCTTCCAACTTTTTTTCTATCTTGATTAACAAAGTGATTGAGAAAAGATAACAAAATTGAGGACGCAAATTTCTTAAGATTAGAGATTAAATTTTGACGAAATATCGATTGCGTTAAAAGGATTCACACATGTAGAAAAAAATATTTATTTTTCCAAGTTCGCCGGAAAGAAGAATCGGCCTGAATCCAGTGATCCAGAATTAGCTGGCTGATATATAAATGAGGGTGTGTAAAAAAGTTTCAATTTTTTATGGATCTTCCGTTTCTCCTTGCAACTGGAAAAACGGTTTTCCTCATTTCTCTTTAAAGTGGTGTGATGGGCTTAAAAGCGAAGATAATGAGGCTACTTCTGATTATGGTGGCCAGATACCTTTTCTGCCATCCTTTTTTTTCCAGAAGAGTTGCGAACCCACAACAGCAGATTTGTCAGGAATAACGATGTCTTATCAACCCAAATATTTGCGGCAGGAAAATAAAAACAATAATGAACTAACAAAAAAATCAAACTGGTTTCTCGAAAGAAGTGAAAGTACACGAAAAGTACACGAAAAAGTAAAAAAAAAAACCGGCCAAGTGCGAGTCGGACTCGCGCACAAAGCGCTCCGTACCAAAGGCCGAAAAACAAAGTTTCTTGTATGAGAGCCCCCCTTATTTTTTAATTTAATTTAAGTTTTATTATTTGTTGTTATAGCGGCAACAGAAATACATCATCTGTGAAAATTTCAACTCTCTAACTATCACGGTTCATGAG
>JAPYZJ010004967.1:0-12456 GCA_030522765.1 Ophioninae sp. B BG-2022a
CCGTTGTTTTTTCGTTTTTTTTTTTTTTTTTTGGGACGCAAATATAATATGTACACACACGCACGTACACAAAGATACAAATATTTTGTCGAGCCGTTTCTAGGCCTCTGCTGGAAATGATAAATTTGTACAAAATTATTTTAAAAAAACGGTGCACTTTTTTTTTTGCTTTTAACAAAACGAAAAACCGTTCGCTGTATCTCCGAGTTTTACAGAGGAATTTTGATTATCCGAATCAAATTGGAATTTGGTACGAATTATGCGAAACGCGATTATTTTTTTTATTTTATTTTTTTATGATAATACGCAATGTAAATTGTAATAAACGCGTACGTATCTATTTAAATAATTTTGGAAACGTCGAACGCCTCGTTCGATTGGTTTTACATAGTCGTCGAAGAAAAAGGACTTTACGAATTTCATTTGAGTGGCTGAATCTCACAATTGCTCGAGAAACAAAACTTTCGTAGGGCTTTTCACCTTTTCCTCGAGGAACTAAAGACCAGTCTTGTATAATCGGCACAACCTATCCATTGTGGATGTAACAGACTTGGATGTCATTTTTGCGTCCTGATACGTAAAATGAGCGACGTAAAGGGGATGCGAACGATTTCCGACGATAAACGATCGTCCGTCCACGTTGTACGGAAGAAATTGAAAAATTGATGGCGGAAGTCAGTGCACGATCGGACTGACGTCCGGAAAACGTTAAAAGTTCGGATAATCGAGATTTTACTGTATAACTCTGATTTTTGACGTCACGATGACGAAAAATAAGAAAATACACGAATTCTATATTTGATAAACCTATCGGAGCGTTGAATATTGACTTTGATCCTCCTGGGCTTAGAAAAATTATAATCCTCAGGCTCATTTCTCTCTTTATGGCCTGAAAATTCTTACGTCGTTACTCGCCGAGTATGGCAATAATTTTCGCAGGGCTAACTTTTGGGAAACTCGACTTCCGCTTCTCCGTTTGGCAAGCAACGTTTTTTTTCTTTCTTTTTTTTTGTTATGTTACGAAAAGAAAACAAGTGAACTCGATACTGGCCGATCTACGTCATTACCAGCTTCCCGCGTGCATTCGTGAGTTGCTTTCTGATTTTGACGTTCCCTCGTGGGATTACCCGAGAAGCGATGCAAAAGTACACTTTTTCGACCGAAGGGAAGTCATTGAAAAATTGAACATGTTTTCTCAAAATGTCTCCTTCGGAGCTTCGGTTACTGTTCTGACACTCGTTACTTCGGTATAAAAATATAAATTCAAGATTCAAGTTCAAGAATTCATTTAGTTAAGAATTAAAGTTCAAAATATAAAGTTTATACATTTGACTATAAAAGTATTTGTATAATTTATAATAAAACATTTTGGAATGAAACTTCGATTATTCGATATCGAAAAGTCATTTATTCAGTAAAACTGGTGGAAAATATTTTATCGAACGTAAATGCCATTTTTTCGGTATTTCGTGAATGGTATAATACAAAACTGTTAACTCTTGATGAGATCCTTCCTCATCGAATTGGATATTCCGCCTGTTATCAATTTAAATTCTTTCTATTCACTGTAAATGTTCGTAACTCGAAATATTTCGAGCCAAAAATATTGTAACCTTTCTATATAATTTTTCATATTTTCCAACACGGTAGCATTAGAATCCAAGCCGAGCAGGCTCATTGGGTAATCCAAGTTTCATTCCGTTTCATCAATTCCATAAAATGTTCACAATTACTATTTGTGCAATGAATATTTCAACACTGAAGTAACGAATCCCTTGGTTTTTGTTGGACATAGCTATCGCAACAATGCCTGTGCGTATCATCAGTAATTGCGAATACAAATGGCGGCTGAGGGAAAAATGCACTGAAAAGGTGAATATAACAGGTGTATCATCCGGATTGGATGAACAATCGAGGATTGGCGAATGACGAAAGATCTCTGATGAGAATATAAAGCGTCTTGAGACCCGAATTGAAAATCAGTAAGGATCGAGAGCAGCGATTCCGAGTCTGGGTGGCTCGGCGTAACTGTGTCGATATCTGCCGGGCGTGGGAACTAAGTCCATCGTTGATCTCGTGATACGATCGCGATCGAGATATCTTTCGTGGACGTCCTGGTGATAAGCAAGTCCTCGGTTCGCTCGTTGCTTTTCTCGGGCGTATTGTCTCTCCCAGGAGTCTCTTGCTTGATGCTAAATGAAAATGAAAAAAGAAAAAAAAAAAATGAATATCGAATCATAACACTTCTCGTTTGTCGTATTGTCGAAAAAACAAAAGTTACCTCTGCTCTGGGATCCCGATGATCGCGATACTCCGCTCTGAGTTCTCTGTGATCTCTAACCCCAGCGGGTGATGAGCTCTCGTAGAAGCTTCTCTGTCGAGGCCGAGAGGTGATTTCCGGTTCCGGTACGCGTTCGACCGGATAATGATGGCTGCGCGGAGCGGCTCGAGCTCGACCATAACCTAACTCTTTTTCCCGATCCATCGATTCGGAATTACTTCGGCGGGTTAGACGCTCGTGAGGCTGCCCGGACGACCTGCTTGTTTGCCTTGACAGCTCCGATCTACGAGAACAGAAAGGGGAAGGGACGATCGGGATGCGGTTTTACAAATGATTCTGTATAGAAGTGGGGTGAAGAAGCGCTACTCTCACTCGAAAAAAGTGATGAACGATTTCGATGTACTAATCCGTCAGATGGCGCGACGAGCACTGCTCTGAAGTAAGCATTCGAAAGAGGAATATTTAATTATTTTTGAATGTGCGTTAAAGCGCGAACCTGTGAGCACCGCCGTGATCATCGATCTCCCTGGAGCGGCTGTTGACGAGAACAGGTCGAGCGGTGTTCTCCCTTTCCATGGCTTTGAACATCTCCTTTGCGTCTTGAAATCGCTCCCTGGGTGTGGTCACCTCGATTGGCTCTAAGCGCGGTTGGTACTGGGGACTGGGCGACCGCTGGCGAAACTCGGGTGCTCTGCTTCGCGACCGCTGGTTGGTCGAGGGCGACAGTGCCCGGGTCAGCTGTTGTTGGGACGGGATATCCGGACTTCTCGGGATCCGGGGTAACGTCGTGTCACCCAGGTACTCGCTTTCCTCCGTCGGTCCACCCCAATCCTCGTCTTTGGGAACAAATCAATTGGACAAATTCCAATAACGATAGAGACATTGGTGAAAAGAAATAATAAAAGCGGAGGTTTTTTTTATTGGTCTTGGGCAGTGATATCATAATTGACATTTGGAAGAAGCAAATGCGACATTAAAGCGCTATGAAGGTCGTCCGGATAGTTAGCATAGCTCGTGGAGAAGCAACCTCCAAGCGTATTATATTTATATGAGAATTGCGTCATTCGTTTTTCCACTTTTTATATTGCTTTCGATCAATCGATGCAACCTCGAGCTCGCATTCCGTTAAAAAGGTCTTTAATCAACGCTCGACCCGTCTAGGTAGTAAATTTTCAAATAATCCACCAGAGATTGCCTTTTGGATTTTTATCTACTTGAAGGTGACCCCCGGGGGCACGTTCAGTACTAATTCATTCGATTATCGGACAATCATTTGAAAATCGTTACTCGGTCATTTATCCCGAGGATCCTACCGCGTTTTATAGCCGAGAAGAATTCGTACAAAGAGCGACCGTTCGAGGGCACTGCTATCGGTGGCGCACGTTCGCGACCAAAGAGGCCACGAGATTTCCCTGCAAATATTTCGAGACGCTCTCAAGGAGATTTTACGAGACATAGCGAGAGACAGAAATGGTAGGGGTAGGCTTTGGGTCGAGGGCATCGAAGATTCGAGGCTGATGCCTCCGGCTATGGGCCGAGAATGCGGAAGTTCCTCCGCTCGTATATTCAACTCGTTCCTTATCAGGAAGACACATCAACCTGTGCCGAGTGTGACTCCGATGCCGAAATCACACTCGCGTATTTTTCGCGTGTCGAGCAACCCGCCGCCATCTTGTTCGGGCTTCTGACGAGGTAAAGTATTCCGGTTAATTCCTTTTGAGGTTATGAATCTCATTCGTTTTTCCTAGTCGGGATAACGAGAGGTTATGGATTCTTCAATTGTACTCGATATACATTTATCCCGACTGATACTCGTTATATGTTTGTAACGGTAAATTCATTGCTCCCGCAAGTGTTCACCATATTCGTGTAGTCACGACAAAGTTTATATGGAACGGGGAATAATCGTACGCGTCATCGATGTATGACGATTGAAACGTCGATCGTTAATTCCCGATCGAAGAGTCGTTTACAAATATTATTTTGAAACATCTTATTTGGGCACATCGAAGAAGAAAATCTCGATCTTTCGAGGGCGCCCTCGTCTGAGTTTTCACGAGTCGAGCGCAGCCGCCCGCGTGTGACGAGCCCAAAAATGCTATATACGAAGAGGCAGGTGTGCGTGTGTGGGAAAGAGGATTCGAAGTATGCCAGGGGAACGTTCGCGTATGCGAGGTTAAGTAGGCAAGCAAAGCGCACGAGAGAAGGTGAACCTCACCGATCTTTCTCTCTCTTGCCCCCTCCCTCCCGACCGCCCTTTCTCTCGCTCTTTCTGCGCGTGAGTGTCGTTGCGCGCAGCGCGCTACCTGTCAACGCTGGTACCATGCCGATGACGTCGCCATCTAACGGTACTTTCGTTCCGCCATAGCAGGTGCGCCCATCTCTTATACACGCACACACGGGTGAGCTTCTCTGTTCCTCTTATTTCCATGTTTCTCTTCGGCACTTCGGAATCGCGAGCTACGCGCGTTGCAAAGTACTTTGGTTAACGGCAAAAGTATTTTGCGGACGCGACGCAAAAGAGATAATCGATATCGCGTCTGATGCAAGAGCGAAGCACCAGCGACAAGTGCGAATAGCAAAAGTGGTCAAGGTTAGTTTCGTCTTCGTTTTTTTTTTTTTTTTCACTTTTCCAGCTGTAACCTCATCAACGGTAGGTACCTTTGTATCGTATTTCAGAATGAAAAATAACTTTGTAGTGAGACATCGTCTTGATTACGGAGAAAAATGAAATTTGCGCTTTTCGAAATGACTGAGTAATCCATAACAGAAACACGATGGGTCAGATGTATCGGAATGAGATTTTGATTTTTTCAGAAATAGGGCTACCGAAAGGCACTGGGTGTCTCTAACAGCTGGTATCATTTCAGCCATTTTGACAGTAATCCTTGAATCAATTGAGATATGCATTCAGCATCCTTTCGATCAATTGATTTAACATTGAAGACATGCTCTTAATTACGTATCGATACCCTTGCGCGTACAGCCATTGTGTACCACATTGACCGCAGGTTTGTTAATATTGTCTTCTCTTATCAAAGAGTATATCAGTGCACGTGAAAATAGAAAACTGAAAAAGATAAAACGACAAAATGTTATCGGCCAGATCCTACTATATAGGTAAGCAGCATAACTGCTTATCCCGAGTAAGTTTGTAAAAACTAACTCGTGTTATATACGGATTATTTCAATCACGATGCTGCGTATATTGGCCCGGACGTTGCATTTGACGGTTGCAAATTTTCTTAAGGACTGAACGTTGCGTTGGTCCGTTTATGATAACACGTATAGTGACATTGGAAACATATCAGTGACGACATTAGACGCAGGAAAAATAAGAATACTGAATAACGACAAAAATGGTTCCTGGTAAAAGTGGTGCTTGGTGTAACTTGGCCGATTCTTCAGAGTTATTCTCGACGAGTGTTCAGTGTCGAGTGGACGCCGATTTCTCAGTGTCGATATATGGGTCAGTGGCCCGGTGGTGCGATAAAACTTGCGCAGTTTTCCGTACTGTAGTCGGGCATACACAACACCGGGCGAATATAATATAACCGCCTGGCGCGTGGAACCGGTCACAAACCGTGAATGTGGATACGTGTGTTTGTGGAAGATAAAACTCGTAGCGGATAAGTAGCATGTGGCAAAGGTGTACATAATACGTGCGCGCGTAATTCACGGTCCATCGAGAGGGAGAGAAGGAAAGACTGTGGATATGGCAACTGGCGGACCGGGAGGAAGAGAGAGGACCCTGTGCCAATTAGAATCCTGGGTTAGTAGGTACACCTGTTGGTCGGGGCAAATATAAGCCGTGAAAACTATGACGAGGGAGCGTAGCGTCCACATAAATAATAAACGCGCAACCGTACCAAGTGCTGAAACGAGGTGTACCGGGCATTGTGAGATTCAAGCGTTGCCCGCGCCTATAAAAGTTTCGATAAAGTGCTGTGGGAAAATGGCTCGATTGCATCGAATGAGCGGAAGTAAGGCAACGCGTATACCCCATTGTGCTTTTCGTTTTATTATTCGTTTTCTCGAATGACTTGACCAACAAATGGATCGAGTAACCTTGAGAAAATCAATGGGACACACGGAGCGGCTAATTATTCTCCGGGACGATCAAACGCGAGCCACTTTACGTGGGCATCTGGGTCAACGGGCCATCAGCGGTAACCCCCTTCCCCGATCCGTGGGCATTTTCCTCGAGTGGTTTTACCTCTGCTTGCAATTGGAAAGATTCGCGTTGACCACGCTGGGTCCGAGACAAGTGAGCGTACAAGAGATGGGCCGAGCGCGAGTAGAAAGTGTCCAAATTCCTTGTCCGGTCGACGACCTTCTATCGTTCCCTCGGCGCACAGCTTGCGCCAATTTTATTATTTTTCGCACTCGAGATTCAATCCGCGATCATGGATTTCGAAAGTAGATACAAGACGCGAAGAGTTTTACACGCTGGACGTGGCGCACGAGGGAGGTCCCGATTGAATGTTGATTGACTCACCGGTTATTCCGATCGTCCACCCAGGCTCGACGATACGGGAGCAACGAAGTGTTTGTGGAACGCACGTGTTAGTAATTAGTGGTGAAATTGTGAGAAGACCTGCAAAACTTGCAACACCTCGGTGTTGTGGTGTGATATTGCTTCGTATGGAATTTGTCGACTCGGTCGCTTCCATTTAGAGTTGTTCGTGCTATGAATAGCGAACAGTGTTGCCGGACGGCCTAAGACATCAAAATCCTGAATAGTCTCCGCTGAACGAATGTCTCCGACTACTGGAGAAACACTTTCTATTTCCGAGGCATTCTAGGCTTACGAGTCAATAACCAAGATTGCCCACATCAATCGTTCATTGACTCAACCAGTACTGCACTTTCAGACCAGTGTTAGTTTCACCGCGCCAGGATGTGCAGTACAAGTGTTTATTTCTTTACGACTCTTTGTCCTTTGAAGCTGCTACAGCTAGTCACTCAAAGATCCCTAAGTGTCTTTCGTCAAAAATTAGTCATCCGAATAGAGTTAAGACTGGACGGAGACAGACCTCGGATCCGGCAACTCTGCTGAGTATAGTTGCGCTAACCTGTGATGGGGCCGGATCTAGCGACGAGTTTTGTCGGATTTTGCAAATGTCGGATTTATGTTTGTCACTCACCGGAAGACGTGTCTCGCGATGGTCTCGAGGGCCTCGGGCCTAGAGGATTGTGCGGTTGATAAGGTGGCGGTGTAGCGGCGCTGTCGGAGCCGATACCGCTGCTCGCTGCGCTTCTCGCGCCGCCTCGCTCGATCCCCGTGTTCCCACCGCCGACTATAGTCTGGTTGAGACAACGTCTGAATTCTATGCCGGCAAGATTGCCGCGGTGTCGGTGAACCGTGTCGTAATCGCGCGGTGGCAAGAGAATAGGTCCTACGTCCTTGTCAGCAGAGTTGCCTCTACCTAACGGTTGAGGTGTTAGACTCGAGCTGTAATTCGGAAGATCCGAAATAAAAAGGAATGGATACCCACCCAACTTGGCCCTTAGCTCGGCAGCCAGCGACTCGTAAATGGTGGAGCTCTGGGCAGGCAAATGTCTGAGTTCACCGCTGCCTTCCGAGGACTCGGATTCTCTCGTGCTGCGGCCATCGCTTCCGAGGTTACTGCGTGCCCTGTTGTCGCCGGTGGAGAGTTTGCCTGGATTGTCCGATTGAGCGGACAGAGCCTTCAACTGATTCCCAAGTAGTTCGGCAGTCTCCACGGAAACGCACCTATTATCGGATCCAACGAGTCAAAACCGCAAGCACGTTCCAACAGTTACCGGGAATAAAAAGAAGGAGAAGACAAAAAACAGCGGAACGCCACGTTGCGCGGGCACCGATCGCGAGAGATCGTTGGGGCAGGTCGAGCAAGAACTCACCTGTAAACGTGCACGTGTACCGGATTGTTGGTAGCGGGATTGGGGAGTAGAAAAGTAGCGGCAACAATATCTTCGCGCTGTACAGCAGCTAGGACCGCGTGACCCGGCACCAAGTGCTTCACCGCTGATTTCGTCGATACACCCGGATGCACCGTCTGTATGATCTTCAGACCCTTACTGCTGACCTGTGCATCCAACAATCCGACGGTCACAAAGTGAAACGACGCGATCTATCGAATGACTCGATGAGCGAAATTCGTCAAGCAAAAGTCATCCTTGTGTGAAAACACGGCGAGTTGCGAAAGAGATCAGCCGCAATCAAACGCACCGACCAGACCCGGGGGGGGGTAGTTAACTTTCTCGATCCTCGCTGTGTCTCTTATGGCTAGCAATTAGAATGGCACAATTCCGACGGGACTTTTAATAATGCCATTCGGTGGTTGGGTGTCACAACGATCTAGCCGGATGATGACGACGATCGTGACGGCACAACCGGTCACGCACCGCCCGATGTAGAAATACAAAACTCTAGCTCTATTCCTTCATTATTGAACAATTTTGGCAGTTAGCACAGCTGCGTGCTGTTTCCAGGGGGAAGGCCACCAAAATTCCACTTGGAGAAATACCAACAGGCTTCCGGCGAAAATATAAATTCAGGGGCTTTCAACTGAACACGTTTCTGGGTTGTGGACTCGGGGGCATATTTCGATTCTGGAATGCAATAGGGTGTCATCGTTAAAGTTGAAGGTTCGCATTTAAGAAGCTCAATTTATCGACTACATTTACACCGTAGGGTAGTTAACTGTGGCCCCTCTTATCAGTATAGCTCCGGACTGGTCGCTGCTTTTGTACGAGAAATAAAGTTGGGTCCTCGATGTCGTTTTATTTCCGAGGCGGTCTCAATTTTATAGTATCGTCGTTAGAAGGTTGAAGCGTCAGGAATTTTATCGTTCGAGTGCTTTCACCTCTCGGTTTCTCGTGCCTTGTTAACGAAAATGAACAAGTTCTCCCCTCGACGGAGAAAAAAAAGATTTTCGAGTGTCCACCCTGGGCTACAAAATCGTCGATTGGCGAATCTTTATTTGCGACCTTGCGGTTTTGGTCGTTTTATCTTTTTTTGCTTGGAAAGGAGAAACCGGCTTCTTTCCAAGAGTCCCTCCGCCGAAAATACGTCCGCGCTGAGGGCGGTTCTTCCGCAGACATGGGCAGTCTTACCTGCAGGGTGACCTTGAATCGTTCTTGAAGTCTTTCACGCTCCAGCAGATAAGCTATGGCTCCTGGCATAGCGTCGACACCTTTGGCCTCCCGCGATCCCAAATACCAGACGTAGTAGGAGCTCTTCTTGACATCTTTGCTACACCTCATCCGCAGTGCCATATCACTCGCTCGAACAACGCTCGAGAGCCCGGTGCATGCGTGAAAAAAAAAAAAAATACGTCTCTCGAAGCTGTGTGCGTATCTCGCGTATGGCGGAGACGCGATCAGCCCTCTTTTGTAACGGAGAGAGCGATTTAGCCGCGCGTATACACTTGTTCGATTACTTTCACATTTGAATCCCTTTCCCTAAGCTGCGCAACGTGAGCTGGCCATCTCCCGCGTTAATCGTCGACTGCACGGTCGCAATCTTACAAACGCACTGTAGTAAATAACGACGCTGTGGGAGACCAGTTTTCCAGGAGGGGGGTCAGGAATAATCGATTGTCAGCATACGATCCGCTCGATCCTCTCGACTTTCTCGAAGAGTGGGATCTCGTCGAGCTGTCTCTCTCTCTCTCTTTCTCTCTTCCTCCTTGCCAAGCCACCACCTCTTTTCGCCGTTTAAACTCAACAAGAACCGAGGGATGGCAGGCTTGGTCAAGGTGACCTTGAAGCAGTTTGCGAGTAAAAAGTCCCTGGCGAGAAGCCGGTAGACCTCAGGTAGTGGGCAGATAAGTGTGGTCTCGGAGATTCTCGGAGTGCAGCTCCGTGGTCAAGTGTCTTCGGGAATGCGCGCGGTGAGAGCTCTTCGGTTAGTAGCTCCAGGGGTTCGGGACGAAACGGGCAGGTAAAACAGAGAGAGAGAGACAGAGAGAGAGAGAGAGAGAGAGAGAGAGAGAGAGAGAACGATCAGGTTGCAGAGCAGGCAATAATAATACGGTACGTACTACGGTACACCCAAGAAAAGGAGGAGATCAGTCAAGAGCTATGCGCAACGATCGCTTCACGGAGCAGCAAGAAAAATCAAAGAATTTCTCCGTTCATGCGAAAACGATGCTCGTCATTGGACGGTTGATATTGAGAAAGTTTGATGTTTTCCGGGAAATCGATCTCGAGGTCTCCCAAAGAATTTGTCAACACGAATAGCTTTTTTGTTTTTTGTTCGTCACTTGCTTAGACGCGCACCCGCGCACATGAGTGACGACGAGCCAAACTTGGATCTGTCCGCTCTTTGTCGCGCTAGGCTTCCTCGCGAAAGAACCGTTACGAGCGTTGTCGTCGTCGCGGTCGTTTCTTGTACATTGGAGAACCTCGCGCGCACGCGCTTATGCGAACCAGTGCGTGCGTGTGTCGATCGGACCGCGCGAAACTACGAAATGGACCGTCGCGCGCTAAGGATTACCGGTGAGTGCTCCCCCCTCCCTACTCCACCTCTTTTCGTTCAACGCCCCACCACCCGCACCCGAGAGTTGCGGGAAATCGTCGGAAGGGGCACCAGGAGAGTGGGAACCAACGCTGGAGAAAGATAACCGCTTGTGGGCTTGGGGATTCTACAGCAAGAAAGAAGAGGTGGCTTTACGTCGAAGATGAGCGCGGGAGGGTAAAGGAGGACGAGCGCGTGAAATCCGTGCACGATCTTTAGGAAAGGGAATCGCCCGGGTGAGAGGGAAGCGAAAGAGAGAGGCTTTTATATGTCGGTGACGTACGCAGGCTTGTGTCCTTTTCGAGAACCTCGGAACGTCGTCCACGGAGGACATTCGTCGTGAGAGAGGGAGATGGTTATTAGAAGACGGTAAACAGCGTAGGAAGGTAAGGGAGGTCCCTGTTGGACATTGGCCCATCCTCACGATTCGGTGATCGTTGCAACATCTTTCAAACGCCGTATCGTGTTTGGGTTCTTTTTTTTTTTTTTTTTTTTTTTTTTTGATGAATTCCATTTTTTTTTAACGACGATTGCCTCGTGAAAGATATGTTGCGTCTTATGAATTCCGAAAACATCGTTTCGTTTGGTATTGGTCACACAGAACCGACATTTTTCTTTGGGTTGGACCCTGGATCAAATTGTGTCTTATTTGGTTCATTTGATTTTATACATTTATGGACCAGGCTCCGAAAATCATGAAATTGTTTTTACGATTTATCCGTTGTCCTTTTTCTCATTTTTGATTTTCCAGTTGTTTGGTGTTTGGTAAGTGGTCCCAAAAAAGCAATGGGCCGATCGCGTCGATAAACGAATCGGGTCAACGAAAAAGTGGTTTTCGGTAAAAAATACTTTCAAAGTTGCGAAACCAATTTTTTTTTTTTTTTACGGAATTACCCACTCGATTGATCCGAGACTTCGGGACCTCAAGAAAGTCAGTAGTTCATTCTTCGTACGAAAAAGTGTTATTTTTACAAGTATAAAGATCGATAGTTTTGTAGTCGAGGTTTGCGCAAAGTCCAGAATGAGGATCGAAATCTAGTACCCTCTTTCGATGGATTTCATCAAACATGACAAATAACGCAAAACAGATCGTAGCTCGAGATTGCGCGGTTAATCGTCTCTTTCTCCGTGCGGATTCCTTTGCACGAGTTGCGGCGAGACTAGTGTTTTGTCGATAGTGAAGTCATCGTAAGACCTCTACTTATCGCAACCGCACGGACTTTTCATAAATTGGCGAAACCATCAGGCTCCTTTTACTTCTGAATTCGGTGCAGCCGTTCGTCGATGGGCGAAACGAATCACAGGGAAGCTTTGTTCGACGACGTTCCACGTGAATTCTTCTTTTTTTTTCTTTTTTTTATGGAATTCCAAAAATACTTCGTTCTGTGGCGCAATGAAGAAAAGAATTCTCCGGAGAAGTTTAAATATTAGACAAACTGGTTAAAAAAAAAAAATGTTCGAATAGTTTCGCGTCAACAAACCAACAAGTTCGAATATTATCGCGTTATCGATCTTAAAAGCATGACGAACATCGACATAACCTCACAAATTTTCGAAATCCGTTTTCTCAATGTCTATTAAGTTTACGGCGAAAAAATCGAGCGTCAGTCTTTGTAGAATTCATAGAGACAGAAATAGATGCTTGAATTTTACGATAAAAATGTTTCGT
>JAPYZJ010004968.1:0-25118 GCA_030522765.1 Ophioninae sp. B BG-2022a
TACATCCCTCAAGTAACTGAAAAGTGCAAAAAACCGTATCTGAATAAGTTCAAACGTAAATAAATTAGAAATATTCAATTAAATCAAAGTGGTAACGTGCGTTACCACCATGCTTCTAAGGGTTAAACTCGTTGACTCGTACCACTCGAGGGCGCGAAACCGCTTCGGGCTCGAGAAACCGTGACGGGTTTTTTTCTTCTTCTTTCTTGTCCCTACCTTCGGTTTTCTTGCCTCTTCCCACGCATGAATTCATGTGATTCAGCGAAGCATTGGGTAATGGAAATATCCACTCGTATAGCTCGTAATGGTCAAGGACGTCGTAAAAAAAGCATTCCTGTTCATGTGGAAGCCGAACCTTTTTTTGTACACTCATTTATTATTATTTTGCGGACACGATAGTCCTCGAAATAACTTTTCGAAATAACTAACCAAAACGCGGACGTTAATGCAATAACTATTAGGAAAAACGTTGAAAGGAATTGAAATTTGAATAAACTTCCGAAAAGTTCCACCCTCCGATGCACAGGCTTTTTTTTAATGTTTCGAGACGAACGCTAAAACTATGTTTGGCGATTTTTATTTTTTTCCCTTTTTTTGTATTTTTCAATGTTTTTTTGTAGTTTTCTTTTGTAAATTTTTTTCTAGGTTTAACAATTTTTTTTAAATTGTTCTGTATTTTTTTGCCGGGAAAAAAATTGTTTTTATTTTTATCGTTTTCAAGTTTTTTGAGGATTTCTTTCCAAACCCAAACAAAGCCCCAAACCCAATCAACCCAAACAAACCACGCATGTGTATGATACGAGCATGTATAAATGTAAATTTTCAAAATTTAATATCTCGGAAAATATTGTTTCTTGCCAAAAATCTTTTTAGGTGGTGTCTCAGAATATTAAAAAGAAGGTCTGTGCCAAATTTCAGCTCGATTGGAGGACGGAAATTTTTGGAAGTTCACACAAATAAATGAATAAATAAATAAATGAATGAATAATTAAAAAAAATAAAAAAATAAAGTAATAAATAAATGAGTAGACGTGTGCTCGTATACCGGAATGACATTGAAATGTGAGAAGTGACAGAGGCGAGGAAATTCTTAACGGTATTCCAATACAATCTCTACAAACTCAGAAGTAATAATCGGCTCGAGTCGTAAGGATTAAAAAAAAACTCAAATGGAATAGCCTCCAATAATGGCGCTACTGAAATCGCCGTTTTTCTTTCTTTCTCTCCAATCCCACTAACCGTACTTCGCATCGTTGTAAATAATTGTTTAATAAATTGTTGTTTATTTTATCATCGCGATGATGTCGCATTTTCCATTGTTTTCTCGCTGCGAGAAGAAACACAAATTTGTTTTCATTTGTGAGAATAATTATACGAAGACTCTGGATATTTCTTCGTTATTATTGGCATTATTATCATTATCAAGTGTACGTGATTGGAATAAAAATCGATCGCGATTGAATTTAGATTACGGTTCCGAGTTAATGTTCGAATAATATAGTTATGAAAAAAAACGAATTAAACAGTCCGAAAATCGATCAATTCGTCGTTGAATAGATCGTTAACATTTATAACAATTCTGCATTATCAGCAATTTAAATTAACAAGTAAGTTTCGTAGTTTTTTCCTAACCCACGTTTTATTTCGTACCATTGTTTTTCAGTACTTAATAATAATACCTAATGACGTCACGTTTTTCGAAAAATCGATCAAAAATACAAAATTTCTATTCCGATTATGTAAACTCGATAACAAAGTACACTTCGGTCGAGTCTCGGCCAATATTATTTACTTAGCAGAAAAACTCGTTTTCTTATTTTTTAGATCAATTGGTTGATAAAAATCAAACGCAACGTTAAAGCCTATCAAGTTCAAAGGTCGTTGACAGATCAACGATAAGATCGCTTAGAAATATAATGAAAAAAATATTCATAATCAAAATAATTATAAAACAACTTTAATTACGAATATATTTTCAATAAATTTTCTACTCAACTCTAATTACAAAATTACTAAAATCATAAATATTTTTAACGAAATTTTGTACACAATTCAATTATTAATATTTTTCAAAGAAATTTCTTCCACAACCTAAACCAAACCAAACGAATAAAAATCCCAAAAAAAAAATCTTCGATTATTTGACTAATCCCTTAAAAATGAACTTTTGTTTAACACTCGTGATTTTCAACGTCGCAGTAGCTTAACCCCTTAACAGCAGTGGATATAAATTGATAACACGCTCGAAAAATCTTTTTTTATCCCGGTAATGTTTGTTTTCAGTATCCGCGATCGCGTATCGCGGTTAACGTTGATCGTGAATGAGTAGCGATTCGTCGGATTGCCGAGCTAATTATCCGTGCGACATTCGAGTTTTATTATCATTGGCGAGATGGTGTGCCGGATAATTGCGGTATTTATCTCTCCTCCCCCCCTTCTCTCTCTCTCGCTCTCTATACTCGGCAGGTAATTCTCGACTCGGTTAGCGTATTCAAAGATTCGTTACCGTTATTATACCGCTGCTTTGTGTCATTCGTCGAGTGAATAAATGGAAGTGGAAGATCGGGAGGCCTGGAGAACATGAGAAAAAGAACGGGAGACCACGAGCGTATAATATTTTCTCATTAATTATTCAACCATTATGCGTTATGCCGGAGCGAAGAAAACAAAACGAAAAAAAAAAGAAGAAAAAAAAACATCAGGGGAAACCCGCAAGATGCAAATAATTGCGGCGGCTCCTCGAGACTTTCACGTGCGAGACTGCCTTCGTATTCTCGTGAGTTTATGCGCATAGAAATAACGCTTTTGCATTCGGTGAAAATTGATTTTCGGAGCGTTAAAACTTTCATGTTCGACTCTCATGGTTCTCGAAATAGCTCGCGACCCCAAAGTCAACGTTACGTCTACAGCTGAGTTTTCGAAATGCCGGAGCAATTTTGTAAAAATTTTAGTTTTTCAAACGGTATTAACCCTCTGTACCATGATGTAGACTGTAAGCAACAGGTACTAAAACTTATCACTAGATGGCGTTAGCTGTCACAAATTGAAGTTTTTTTTTCACAAAGTCGTTAGTGGTTTGAACAAGTTCGCGTTTCCTCCGGATTGAACATTTTTTAAAAATAGTTTTTTCGTGTTTTGAGGCTTTATTGTGAATAAGATGGACAGGTAAGTGTTCAAATATTTGATACTAGCTGACCCGGTGAACTTCGTACCGCCTCTCAGTCAATAAATCTCGTGTTAAAGTGTTAATAAACCCAAACAAACAAACTTTAAATAAAACTAAATACATTTCATTAAAACTAATTTAAAACTATTGACGCCCTCGTTAATTAATAATCGTTTAAAAAAACTAAATAAATTTAATAAAAACTAAATAAAATTATTAACGCCCTCCTTAATGTTGCTCTTTTTCCAGTATTTCTGAACGCACGGATAAATGTCAATGATTACTTTCAGTATTTGACTTCAGTATTCTTCTTTTTTTTTCGTTGTTTTTAATGTGTATTCTTCTTCCTTAAGTGTTGTAACACAAACCAGACTTTATTTTATATATATAGATTTGACGTTATCAATAACATTTATTTTCATTATTTTCCTCTTTTTTGTAAATTTGTTTGGGTTTGTTTTTCTTTTTTTTTCTTGGAAAATAATTGACTAAATGAAAAACTATGAAACACGTATATTCTTATTTTGTTTTAATTAGCCGTAAACCACAAAAAATAAAAAATCCATGTTCTTGAGTTATAGAGAGTTAATGACGTGTTTTGAAGATGAGAATTACGCGTTGAAAAGTATTCGTTCGAGAGCTGCATTGGACCAAATGATTGAAATTGTCGTTTTGTTTTTTTTTTTACTTTTTTTTTACTTCGTTTCGTCGTGTCCCTGCAAGCCGTGGCATAAAAGTAATCGTCATTGCGCGGCGACTGATGAACGTGCCGAAAGGACGGGGGTCGCCAGACGGAGCAGAGAGATCACTCGGATCAACGAAATTGATGATGTTGAAGCTTGCGTCGTTTAAATGCAAGGTTATCGTATTTTTTTCTCATTATTTTTAGCATCATCTCTATTTTTATCATCGTCCAAAACTGTTTTTTCTTCTATGGTTGCAACGCGACATAGTTCTGTTTACTTTTCTTATTTTTCGTTGTTTTTCCCAAAATAACGATTTGCAAGATTTAGATGATTGAATGAAAATTGTTTTCAATGTTTTCGTCATCCTTGTAGCTCAAATCTGTCAGCTACAACAAACCCTACAAGCAAACCCAAACAAACCCAAACAAATCTGTCAGAGCAAATTTGAGAAACAAAAGAAGTTCATTTTCGTCACTCCCAATGATCGATACTTCAACGTTGTTTATTTGTCAATTGAGATCGTAAATTTCTGGTGCAAACGTATGCAAAGGTTTGAAGCGTTGTAAAAATAGTTCTTTGGCTAGTGGACGGCGAAATATTGAGTGGTGACATAAAAACAATGACACGGAAAGCTCCAACTGTCTTTCGATCGAAAGAGAAGGAAAGATTTTGAATTTATTTGTTGATATTGACGGAAGAACGTAATTGGCATCGGTAATAACCTTTTGCCAGCGTAATGGTAATTTCCTGATGCCACTTCTGTCGATGACTACACTCGCGTGGAAACTCGAGATCGGTGGGAACTTTACGGTAGATCGGATCTTTGATTCCCAGTATTTGTTAGTTGGATAAAAGAAATAATTGTACAAATGACCTAACCATTTTTATAATCAACAATTCATTGGCAAGTTCCAACGTTGCCAATTTGTTGGCAAGTTTCGACGTTGCCAATGAATTGGCAACTTTTAACATTGTCAATTTGTAGAGAAGCTTTTATATTTCCAATTCGTTAGCAATCTCCAACATCATCGATTCATTGGCACCTTCCGGTATTGTCAATGAGTTGGCAACCTCCAACATTGCCAATTAATTGGCAGACATCAACATTCTCAATTCGTTATCAACGTCCAAGATAACCAATAAATTGGCAACCGTCCACCTTCTCAATTCGTCATCAATGCCCAACATAACCAATTCGTTGGCAATTCCCAATTATTTGTTAGCAACCTCAAGCATTGCCAATTAATTTTCAGCCATCAACATTCTCAATTCGTTATCAACGTCCAACATAACCAATTAATTAGGAACCATCAACATTCTCAATTCGTTATCACGCTCCAACATTGCCGAAACATCGGCACTTTCCAGCAACGCCGACCCATGGACAACCTCCAATACAGCCAATTCATAAACAACCTCCAACCCTGCCGATTGGTTAACAATCCCCAATATTGCTGATCCTCCAGCAACCCCCGCAACAGTCCAATGCCACAATCTCCTGGTAAACCTGAAATATCCAGACAAGCCATTACCGTAAAAGTATTCAGAATCCAAAACTTACCAAGGGAGCTGATAAGATTGCCCCAGAGTTCGGCGGTTTGCCAAGCAAGGAAGAAGAACCCGAAGAACCGAACGACGATGGCGTCAGCTGGTTGATCGGTGAGTTTCGCATAAACGCCGCCAACTTGAGTGAGATAAGTGGCTTTAGCGGCCCACATGGGAGCGGCGCCAAGTCCGAGAAGGACACCGGCAGGTACGAGGGTGTAGAATCTTGGATAGAACTGTGATCCGATGTAGGGAGCGTAGCAGAGCATGGAGACGCATAGTGTCCATTTGACGGTGAGCCTTTTGATGAGGAAGGTCGGTACGAAGATGCAGGAAAGAACGAGAGCGGCGTAAATGGCTGATAGGGAAACGGTCCCGAGACCATCATGAGCGTTGATGGAAGACTGAAGATTGGCTGTGCCTTGAAACGCTGTGAATTGGACCATAAAAGCGATCGACACAGTCCCAATGTTTTTCAGTATCCGCCATTTTTCACCCCTCGACAACCGGAACTTCCGTGATTGGGTGTCATCTTCGGCAAGTGGAAATTGCGGTGGTTTCGTCGGCTCTGGTGGTATACCGTCACCACCGTCCTCCTTGTAACCCTCGTTTCTGTAACCGACCCCACTCACCGAAACCGTGTAAACCGCCGCGTCGCTGTCGTTACTCGGGCTCATCGTTGGGTCCCCACCCCCACCACTTTTTCCCCCATCGTTCTGGGACGCCACCATCCTTTCGCGTGTCGACTACCTGAAAGCTCGAACAAATCGAAAACAGGAATCACGGGGTAGGAACGGACCGTAATTGGCCGAGAGGAGAGGCATTGACCAAGGAACGGGAAAAGTTACCATTGAGTCTGTGAATATCAATCGAGGGCTCAGATTTTTTCATTTTTTTCTTACGCGATTAATCACGAGGAAAATCAACATTTCCATTCGTTCGCTTTGTCGTTCGTATTTAAATAATATCGAGTTTTGCCTTTTCTTTTGCCTTATTACTATTTAAAAGCGCGTCTTCGAACTGAGATCATTTTTATTTTCATTAGAGATAAAAATAAAAGTATCAAGAAATTTTTAAATGTATTATAATGATCAGAACAATTACTTTTATTTTTATAGTTATCGTTATAATTTTATATTATATTAGTATTTTCTGTATCATCATTTATTATGGAAAATTATTATATTATTATCATTATTAATAATACTGAAGTAACTCTTTATATTTTTCCTGATTGCCGACTTTTTCCTCACACACGCAGAAAATAATTTTAAAAAATAAAAAACGCATTTCGGTATACTCTGATGTGTTAACTGTCGTGGTAACTTTTTAATTTTTCGGTGATTTTATTTCATGTATTTATTTTTTAATTATTTAAATAATAGTTTTTTTATCACTTATTTTATTCTGTAGAATGCTGAGACGTAAAAAACGATTTCTTTCTTTACCCCCCCCCCCTGCCGCCCTCTTTCGCTTTCTCTCTCTATCTCTAAAAAAGATTAGAAAAGAAAAGTGCTGCCAATCTTTGTGTCGAAAGGGATCGAGTCGTAGAGCATATCGGATCTAGTATTAATCTCGGCCGCAAATTCCACGTACCCGCGCCAATCGTCATTCATTATTGTCGTCACGAGGAGTCTCGCGAAGACTTTCCGTGGCTATCGCGAACGTGCACGTGTCACGCACGACGGGAGAAACAGAATGAAAAGTTGGACACGAAAAAAAAACGAAAAAATCGAAAACAGAGAAGAAGCGAGACAAGCAATGGTGGTGCATATACGTGTAACGAGAAAATCATTCTCGGGATTAATTTGTGGTCCTATTTGAACTGGATGATACTCGCTTGGGCTCGCCTTCTTGGGTGGCTTAATTTGTTCGACAGAAAACCGTTTGCAATGCGATCAACATTGATAAGAAATTTATCGTAATTACGAAAACACTATTATTAACGAGCGAGAAAAATAAACAATTATTGATTCGCGTCAGGAAAAAACGATGAGAAGGAGTGAGAAAGAGAAAAGTAGAGAAAAAGATTGATTGATTGATTTTTTCATTCATTGAGAGGTTGATTGATTGATCAATAGTTTTTAATGCCTTCGTGCAATCTTTAGATTAACAGATGCAAATTGAAAAAAATTCTACATAAAAGGAAATAGCAAAAAGGACGGAAAGAAAAATCATTCATAAAAGATCATAAAATAAAAATAAAAAATAAAAAGCACATAAAAGCAAAGGCCTGACTGGCTGACTGACTCATCGACGTTCATCTTTAAGCAGTAAAGTTGAAAACGTGACATTTGGACAGTCAAAATATAATAATTATTTCAAGGCTAAGTTTCAAAATTAATAACAATTCAGGGGTTGATCCGGGAACCATAAATGCTTATATCAATCGACTCAGAATTTCCCCCATAACCTCCCATTTCAAGGATGACATTCTTAATTGGTACACCCTGTATATTGATAGAACGATAAAGAAATATGACTGACTCGTGCATTATTATGACGAGAAAAAGTGCCATTTGTTCCATTCCAAACAAGTCGCTTTCACGTGACGAATCGCTCGTATTTTTCATCTTTTTTTTTAATCGTCGATTTGTCTTTTTCCGTTCCTCGCCTCCTTCCCTCTTTTTTCATGAAAAATTTATCGAAAATTTTAGTTCGGAGGCTGTTATCATCGGAAACAAATTATCTCAAATTTATCGCAAGTGTCAAAAAAAAAAATAATCCATCAACGGAGATCGATCAATCGTCGTCTTTCTTGATCGCGCGGTTTCATACCTTTCGCTCGGTTAAGCCACGATTCGACGATCATTTGTTTTCGCGCGATTTTTTTCCTCTTTTACGGTTTTTGTTTTTTTGTTTTTTTTTTTTAATTTTCTTTTTGTCTTCACGTCGGCATTCATTGATCCATATTGGACGGCGACGCGCGGCCTCGTGCGTTCATCGAGTTAAGTGACCCGCGCGGTACGATCAGACCCGCGATCGTCGAAAACGATTAAACTCGCGTTTCTCACTCGTCACGCGACAACAGCTGACAGCTCGGTCGAAACGCGACGACGACCGAGCTAACCGTTTACTGCGAGACGAAAGAGGAGATAATAACGAAACGGAGGGAAGCAACGGGGCAAACTCTGAATTAACAAAGTTGCGATTCAATTAGCCTGCACTTGACGTTCGAACGACTGATTCGAGGAACTTTGATAATCGACGGGAACAGATCCGATGGATAGTTTCCGTTTGACACGAAAGCCTCGATTATCAATTCTGACATTTCAATGTATCCAATTTTTGATAGAACGAAATGTTCATCAGCTTGCCCTCGCTGTCTGTAACGATCCTTTTGTAAATATTGGATCAATGGCTGAAGGATCAGCTATCCAAGTATTGGCTCAAGCTAGAAGAACTGACGTTTCGAATCAGTCTCTAGAATTTGTGTTCGTTTGGTTGTCCTTTTAGGAAAAAGCCTTCTCGAACTAGACTACTCTTCGTTGGGGTCTGGTGTTTCATCTTTCATCAGTCTGGTGTTTCTTGAAAGACTAGCTGAGTTATAAAAAGAGAATTTGCAAAATCTGGGTTTATGCTTGGGATGTTCCGGAAAGGGAACTTGGAAGTTTGGATTGATAACTACAAGGATTTTCCAAAACGAAAATCTGAAAGTCTGGATTGACAGATCCAAAGATGATCCAAAACGAAATCTAGAAGTCTGAATTGATACATCCAAACATGTTCCAAAACGAAAATCTGAAAGTCTGGGTTGATAGACGCAAAGATGATCCAAAACGAAATCTAGAAGTCTGAATTGATAGATCCAAAGATGTTCCAAAACGAAAATCTGAAAGTCTGGGTTGATAGCTCCAAAGATGATCCAAAGCGAAATCCAGAAGTCTGGATTGACAGATCCAGAAATGTTCCAAAATGAAATCTGGAATGTTTGTTGGATAGATCCAATGATAATCCAAAACGAAATGTAGAAATTTGTCTTGATATCTCCAAGGATGTACCAAAAGGAAATCCAGAAGTTTGTATCAGCAAGACTTTGGTTGCTGTCGAGTTGTTCCAATATAGAATCCATAAACCGTTCTTCCGCATTTCAAGTCTTCCGGTACGTATGCAGTTCGATCCGATTGATCATTTTACTGAATATTGCAAATTGACAACCGGTAGACTGACGACAATTCAATGACATCATTCGTTCAATAATAATTGGAGCGTCATTTGTATCCTCGGATTCTCACTCAGATTTCTCCAATCGGAGAATTCCACTTGTCGGAACTTGGACAAAGTTCGCTCGCGATTGTTCGTTTAAGGAATTTGTTTTTTTTCCATGCCTTTGTAATGCGTCAATGTACGTACGAGTTGCAAATCAAAACAGCCAATGACTACGAGTCTACGGCATATCTTCGATGCCAAGGTCTCGTGCGGTGCAAAGCTCGAGATTTCCACGATCCACAGGTGGTGCACGAGTATATACAGGGTGCTCCGGAGGTTAAAAGTCCGCCCTCCAAGTTAACCAGCCGATTAAACGCTACCGGAAATATGAGTCTGCTCTGATTGAAAACGACTGCAAAAGATGTATGAAGACCCCGTTGAATATCAGCTGAAGAAAATTCACAAGGCAGGCTCGATCATATTGACCAAAACCTGATGTCAAATTGTCCAAATCCTAATATCAAGTTGTCCAAATCCTGATGTCAAATTGTCCAAATCCTGATGTCAAATTGTTCAAATCCTGATGTCAAATTGTCCAAATCCTAATGTCAAAGTGTCCAAATCCTCGTGTCAAATTGTCCAAATCCTGATGTCAAAGTGTCCAAATCCTGATGTCAAAGTGTCCAAATCCTGATGTCAAATTGTTCAAATCCTGATGTCAAATTGTACAAATCCTAATGTCAAATTGTCCAAGTCCTAATGTCAAATTGTCCAAATCCTGATGTCAAAGTGTCCGAATCCTGATGTCAAATTGTCCAAATCCTCGATGTTTCAATGCCCAAATCCTGATGTCAAATTGTCCAAATCCTCGATGTTTCAATGCCCAAATCCTGACGTCGAATTGTCCAAATCCTCGATCTGTCAATGCCCAAATCCTGACGTCAAATTGTCCAAATCTCCGATCTTTCAATGCCCAAATCCTGATGTGTCCGTACTACAGTAATTGAAAAACTATTCTCATTATCAACTGCAAAAAGAATACAAAAACCCAGCTGATTTTTAGCTACAGAAAATACGCGAAGCAAGTTCGATTAGATTGGGGATTTTTGAATGACCAATCCCAAATCCTGATGTTTTCTATACTGTAGTCATTGATCAACTGCTCTCCCATCAACTGCAGGTGCTTGAAGTATTCTCAAGATGAAACATGTCCTGTAGAATTTTAGAAAACTATCAGGACAGTTTCAATGGAATCCAAGTTCATTGAGGTTCAAAAACCTGCTAGAAGACATCAGAATACCATGGTATTCTCAAAACCTCAGCAAAGATAAAAGATTTCAATTGAACCTCAAAGAACCAGCAGAATCTCGATGAACGGTCCACTTTTCGGACCATTCACCACCGTTTCATTCGAATTCAAACACACACATTAAAAATCTGTATTTTGGAAGAAAATCGATTGGACTGCATTTTCAGAGGTGAGGAAAACCGGCACTCCTTAAAGGTGTTTTTCCGCCGATAAAAAATAAACACCTGTCTCTTAGAATTTTACAAAAAAATACCCTATCTAAAAATGACCGAATATGGCAGACCGGAAACGGTTTTTTTGCGAGCGACCGGAAGCAGTGTCCTCGGGAATGCCTATACAGTAAAAGCGCGTGAAACTGCGCGGATTCTTGGCTAATCGGACCAACAAAAAAAAAATGTTAAAAACGGGGGCCAAAAAACAAGTACTTATTAACTATGAATTTACGAGCGATGAAGAACACGTCTTCAAGGGGTCACACTTCCTCTCCACCGTTACGAACGTCACCAACGCACGTTTCGATCAATCGACTAACGCAATTGCGCGAGCAACGTTACGAAGAAGTGTCGAGATGTATAATAAGTCCCGAGAAAAACGAAGAAGAAATGAGGAAAAAGAAAAAAAGAAGAAAAAAAAAGAAGCGATCGCGAGGAACGCGCTCTTAATGCGGTCGTCCTTGCCAACAACCTTCTTCGTGGTTGGCAAGCGTTTCTAGAGCCTCCAGCGGGAGAGAGCGGAGATGAGAAATACCCGACGGTTCGCGTGCCTTCTCGGTTGCAGGCATCGACTTTTCGTTCAACAAAATGACGTCAAACGCGTTTACTTCGCATCTTGAGTGGCAACAATAACGTCCTTTCGTTTCTTCGGCAATTGACATTTCGTTGAGTCGTGGGACCGCGTTTGGCAAAGAGACAAGAGAGAGATTGTTGACTAATTATTATTCCACTGTATTCATACGACCTCCTTTCTAATTGTGAGCTTGTGTACTCGAGTTGTCTCGCTGTGTTGAAGGGACAAGTTTATCGTTGCTCTTCTTCGTGGTTGGGGAAGGAACTGATACGTCTCTGAAGAGGATCGTAAACACCAGATATTGGCTGAAGGACAATTGCCTGGTCGTAAGCAAAACCCAACAAACACGATCTTTTAAATATCGAGCTGTTATCATCACCTAATCCTGATAAACTTCCATACTACTGTTAAAAACCTACTGTCAGTCTCACTCATTGTTGACTACGGATCAAATTGATCAACTTGACAACTTTTAAAGACCTAAATCCTGGTCTCTTCCATGCAACTAGAATTTAAAAACTCCTCTCACTGTCGACTCCAGATATCGAAAGACCCAGCTGTATTGGGGTTCTTTCTAAACCGACGGAACATCTTTCATAGCATCTGCCCATCAAAGCTACTTTCTGGACAACAACCTGCTGGCAAACTGGCTCAGGTACAGCTTTACTTTCGAAAAAAAACCAAACTAAAAAGTGTAGGGTAACCTGGTCTATGAGTACGCATCCGATAAGAGTACGCATCACCAAAAGCTGTGAAGTTTTTGACGATGCACGGCTAACTTCAGTCGTATTTTGATATAACCTGCAATTAGAAACGCAAAAATTACGTAAGTTTAAAAACTTTTCCTGAAAATCTTGAATATTTTTATCATTTTGAAAGTATTTTTAAGACGAGAATGCAATGACTTGGTAAAAATGAAAAAGAAAAACTGTGAAGTTTTTAAAGACGATGCCCGACACATGCACCGAGCGTAATTCCGGTCAGTGCCAAGAGATGGCGTTGAATTTTGCTCATACTTGCGTACTCTTGTCCAATAGTGCTAGTAAGAGTACGCAATTCTAATTTCTGATTATTTTTGTTATTTTTAGTGATATTTTATGAGATTGAAGTTCGCAACGTTGCGACGCAACGAAAATCCCTATTTTTCAATTTCTCTATTTCTTTTTCAATGTAATCGTAATTAAAATACCTCAATAATTATAGAAATCTTTATTGTGATAACACAGAATTCAAATAGAAAAAATATATATCGTCAAATAATAGATTAAAGGGAATAAAAAAATGAGAAAATAAATTTCGTTGCGTCGCAACGATGCGAACTTCAAGTCCATGATATTGTTTAGTTTTGCTTTTTTTATGTTACTTTATGAAAGATGTTTAAATTGCAAACTTAATAAATGCTTATTTAATTTCCTAGACTTGATATTGATTTTTTTAGAATATTTTGAATCTTAAGTGCGTACTCCTAGACCAGATTACCCTACTCTTTTAATCAACAGCAAAGTTCGCATCAAGTAGAATCTTTGTGCCAGATTTGATGCCATCAGGATTCAATGATTATTCTGTCAGTGTTTACCGGGCTTGTCTACGCGGATGATGAATTTAGGTGACAAAGGGAGATGGCACGATGATCGAAAAGGTTCAAGCTCTCTTCAACAGTCATTTACCGAAACCACGATTCCGGAAGAGCACGACGATACTGCGCGGATAGTGCCAGAGCCGTGATGACACGTAAAACGAAATGGCAACGTCGGAAAGCCGCGAGGGCCGCGTCAACGTGAATAGTTACGTACGAAAATAAATGGCTAGGCTGATGGCGTCGAGAATTGTGTTCGAGAGATGTTCAATTATCGAGTAGCCAATGGGCGAGTTAATTACGCTTGGGAAAAGACGTCATTAAGTACACCGAGTCCACGTAACGCTCGTACCATCACGAAAATGGCACCTCGCTTAAATCACGATCTTTTTCAACTTAACATCCTTCTACGAGCATATTCGTGTTTACTCGTAGGCACTTTTTTCTTTTGCCTCGCAAAAGTACAAAATACACAAGATCTTATGAGTGCACGAAATTTTGACCTTTTATTGAAAAACAACAAAAAAACACTTCGAGCAGCGCCGGGAATACGGCGAGCATTTTTTTAAAATTTCCAAAGCAGCTGATTGAAATAATCGACCACGCTTTTGCGGTCCATATGAAAATCCTTATCGCGGCGAGAAATACTCGTGGAAGAAATTTATAACCCTCTCATTGTTCGACGGAATTTACAGCCTATAAATTAATTATTGCAATCGATACAACACGGAGTGACATTAAAGTCGAATTGGTTTTTTTTTCTCTTGTGCATGACAAATGGCCATATTTGGATTTTTCCGAGCTGACGAGTGACGACGCGATGCGAGGGAAGGGAGTTAAAAATATTGACGAATTCTTTACGACGACCAACCTTTATTTCTCCTTCACCCCCTTCCCTCTTAATTTGATTGCTATGGTAATATTGAAACGTCAAAACATTATTCATCAATTGTGGTAACCCATTTTGAAAAGAAAGGTCCTACTTATGATCGAAAAATAGCAGATTTAAAGTAAACTCGTTATTACAAAGATATAACAGTTAGTCAAGATTAAAACTCGACATGTGAATAATAATCAACGGACTGATCGTAAATTTGTTATATTAGATGTTTATTCTGAAGAAAAACATTTTTTTCCACATTTTTTCCTCAGTTATTAATGAATTAGTTAAATAATGAATTAATCGAATTAGTTAGCAATTAATTAATAATATCATCAGTTATTAATTAATTAACAATAATGATCATTTTTCTCCGAAAAATCAAAAGAAACACCAACCATTTATTTACTAATAATAAACAATGATAAAACAAATCTCGATCAAGACTTGGCTGATATAATTTTTTTTAAACCTGTTTTTATGAAATTTTTTTAAATACCATATTTTAATTTTTTCTTATACATGCTACGTTATTTATTATTCACGTTATTATTTTTATTTTTATTGGTAGATTGTACTTTATTTGCAATTTGTTTCGTTGACAGTCTCAACCAAATAATAAAATGAATTATCAATCAATTGATATCTCTCTACGTGATTTTTTTTTGTACATTACGCACGTACTTTTTAATTCTCGTAACTGCAGGCGATAGAATAGAGTTCTAAAGGGTATATTACATCGTCAATACTTTCAGTGTTACATTCTCGGTATGGATTAATAAGATTGTAAGTAATACGAGCTTTAAATCGTGCTTGCTATTTCTAAATATTCGCCCTCGTGCGATTGCACGTAGTACGAGGAACATTTGGTTCGTCATGTGGGGACTTGGAGGCAACAAACACCCGCGTGTTTATAGATGGATAAGAAAATGATTATCGCTTAATTTGTTGTTCGAAATGAGTTTCGAGAACGATGACCGGTATTGACCGACTGCGGTGAGAGGAAACGAGCGGATCAGAGGAGATGATGATGACGATGATGATGATAGATTTTAATAAGCCCCAGTAAACACTTTCAGGCAATGTAGTGCAATATACAAAAATAATAACAAAATATAAGAACAGAAATAATAATGATATACATTGGAATTAGTGAGAAAAAATAAGAACTAAGAAACTAGAACTAAGTCTAATAAAATAATAATTAATTAAAAACGAAGTAGTAGAAATAAAAAATAAAAAAATGATAATAATAGCGACCTATAGGGGGTGGGATAAAAAACCCGAACTTTGATTGGCCAGAAGGCTGAAAATTCCGAATTTGAATTTACCGAAAATACAAATTTTGTTAATTTTTTGGTTTGTTTGTTTTTATTTGGGTTTGTTTAAAATCAAGGCTTTAAAATCAAACTAACGAACCTAAACAAACCCAAAGAAATATCGTAAACTTTTACGAAATTTTGAGTTTCGGACTATTAAAATTCGGAATTTTGAGCCATCTGGTCGAAGTTCGAACTTCTCAATCCACCCCACCTATATCAGCTTCGCCAGCAACCGAAATATAATCTCAAACTATAGGTAAAAGATAATACGATGTCAAACTATATAAATAAAAAAAATAAGATGAATAAACATAATTACAAAAATGATAACCATAGTGAATAATTTGTCGAGAAAAAACGGAAAGGCGAGAGAGAGGAGGAGAGGAGAAAGAGAGAGGGTGTGATGGAGATTGTGGTATTTGTTCCGCATAACTCGTATAGCTGTGGTTGCTTGGAAAATCGATGTCACAATTTTGGACTTTGTTAGGCTGGAGTTTGTGCCCTGCACCTTAGAATACATAAAGAGAAATAGAGAGAAAGAGAGAGAGGGAAAGGGAAAGAGAAAACGGTCGTGTCGCTGTCCATTCAAACGAACCCAACGATTAGATAATTCAAGTTACGAGGCAGCTATTTTCCTCGGGCTACGAAAGTCCACTAGGCTACCGAAAGGACAAAGAATTACCACTGCTGAGTGAATGTTTCTTTGTCCAATCTTGGCCAGGTTCGAAAGAGGAAAAACGGTGAAAGAAGATGACTATGATCAACCAGGGATCAAAGTTACCTACTATAGCCGGAGATGATTTTAATTTTCGATTTTAACATGATACTGATTACCAGTGAATCAAAATTATCCTAATTTCGGATTGACTAGAATGATCGCAATTTTGTATTAAGCCGTAATTGTAACTCGGGGTCCAGTGGACCCCAGGCAAATTTTGTAGGAATATATCGTAGAAAGGTGAAGTTTCATTGTTTTTCATTTTTAATCAAGCTTTAAATTGATAGGAATTTATCACGTGTTCTGGCATTATTAAACCTATGAAAAAAAATTATTTTTCAGTTTGCCTGGAAAAATCCCCCAACTGCTACCTTCCAATGCCCAAAGCATCGAACGAGCTCGGGAAACCCGAAGCTCGAATAACCAAAAGGCTGTAAATTCCAAATATGAATATACCGAAACTACAAATTTCGTAAATTTTTGGGTTCGTTAGGATTTGTTTAAAATCAAGGATTTAAAGTCAAACTAACGAACCCAAACAAACCCAAACGAATATCGTAAAGCTTTACGAAATTTGTAGTTTCGGACTATTAATATTCGGAATTTTGAGCTTTCTGATGAATCGAAGTTTGAGTTTCTTATTCAGCCCCTACCGAACTATTCAGCCCCCAAAAAATCATTCTCCCTTCGTCTTCGGGTCACTGGCCACGAGTCAAAAAATTTCGGTCAGCGTTGACGACCGTCTTCGATTCGGCGACCCGCGCAACAACCGGGGCGAGGAAAAAGAGACGAGAAAAAAAAAAACAAAAAAAAAAAACAAAAAAAGAAGAATCGATAAGAAAAAATCGGCGACTCCGTTTACGTATGCGTAGCACGCACCGCTGTCACGGTTTCTCAGCTCTCTCGCACGATTCGCCTTCACACTTTGATACACGCGCCTGTGTTTGGGTTACCGTGTGCAGGCGACTTTTCGCGCCAGTCACTATTACCCAGCGGCGAATTACTCGATGCAGACAGTGACCAACGATCTCCATCTGCTATGGAACGTTCCGCCAACCCAAACAAATTTAAAATCTTCACAGATCACCGATTTTTATCACCTTTTTAAGTTCAAATCTGACGACAAAGATTTCATCGTTGAAACCCAATATGAATAAATTTGTTTTAATTCGAACGATTCTGGCTTTCGTAACCTCAATTTATTAAAAAGTCTTTTGAAATCGGTGATAATAAATAAATACAATTTTAATTATGATAAGAAATGGATTGTTAAAAAAATAAATTAATCAAATTAAAATTGTAATGAAAACTGGTTTATGATGAAAATAATGCTTAAAATAGGAATTAAAATGGTAGTTTGCTTTCTTTCCGTCAATTTACGCTGCCAAAATCACTCGAACGATTCTGGCTTTCGTAACCTCAATTTATTGAAAAGTCTTTCGAAATCGATGATAATAAATAAATACAATTTTCATTATGATAAGAAATGGATTGTAAAAAATAATATATCAAATTAAAATTGTAATGAAAACTGGTTTATGATGGAAATAGTGAAATACGAATGAAATTATAGTAAAAACCAAACAGTAATGAAAATAATGAAGTAAAACAAAAATTGTAATAAAAAAATTGACTGTGACAAATATAATGATAAAAAATTAAATTAAAATTGAAATAACATCGTTGCATTCTACACAAGCTGAAACACAATGGCTTGCGTAAACAAATTTCTAGCAGTTTTTCATTGATTTCCGTTAGTTTTGAAAAACGAAAGTAGCAAAGCTCCCACAAGGCTTCTCTTTTTAATCAACTCCATTTTTACCTAGAACCGAAAAATTTGTTGAGAATAATTGTTTTATCCCTCGTTTTTTTTTTCATTATAAAAGTTCGTAATTATGATATTTTTATACCGAATTGAAATGTACTAATTTAATTATTTTTTTGTGCTAAAATTAATAATTAAAACGAATATAAACGAGGTGTGCAAGGAATGAACCTCCACCAATGGCAGTTTTCGTTTATCCTGCGAAACCCTCGTACATGCGGAGGAGAATGGACGAAGAAGAGTCTCGAGTCTTTCGAAATCCCCTTGTAATTATTGAGTCGTGTGTACGAGCTCGGGAAACGTCGTTGACAGAACAATAAACGTTTCTTTTTTTTTTTTTTTTTATTCTCGCAGCGCAGAATCCTTCGTGAATTATTATACGAGGCGACGACACAGAACCGACCGGGGGACTTGAGCTATGGTGACTTTACCGTCTGGAGAATTGAAACATTAAAAATGGACATGACGACGTCGATGGGAGAAAATACCGGAGGCAAGCCTTCCCGTGTTCAATTTGTCATCAAAAACACAAAAAAAAGCGAACAGGAATTTTTTAAAATCATTTTTAAAACATTCTTAATTAACCAAACGAGCGACTGGCATTACGAACATTTTTTTGCATGAAAATAAAAAAGTGTCATTTATGTATTATTTATTTATAAAAATAGCAAACAAATAAATAGATTTAATAAATAAAATAGATTTAATTAACTTATACATGTCTGAATTCATTTTGAGAATCAATTATTGGTTCTTATTTTTTTCATCATTATTGTATAATTATGAAAACATTTCATTATGCATTTGTACCACTGAATTATAATGTTTATAACAAATTCATAATATATCATAATAAAATTATAATGAAAATCGTAATAATAAAGAAACTCGCGTTCGTTGATTTTAATATCAATCATTGAATTTTCTCAAATAATAATTCGAAATTCTACCAATTCTAATAATTCGATTCTAAATTTTTCATAATTTTCGGATAATACTAAATAAACCGTTATTTGACAATCAGCCATTTACCACAATGCTTCCTTAAATAAAACCTCAATACAAAACACCTAATTTTGGACAACGATGTAAAAAAAAATAGAAAAAGAATTAAAAAACAAACCCAAACAAAATAAAAAAAACAATAAAAATACAATTTGTAACATTTCATGCCAAACTTCAATCCCGAATTCATGCAAGTGAAACCAACTTTTTATTCCCGATGAATTTCGAAATAAATATCAAAAAAAAAAAAATTGTAAAAAAGACCCGCGTACCTTCGACAATCAATGATGAATTTGGTTTTTCGCGAGTCTTCGCGCACGTGTGCGCTTTCACCCGGGGGTTTCGTACGTACAGCCTTGGCTTACTTGTATTTAATTTGGGTATTATAATGCTACTGAGGTTGCCGCGCAAACTCGTACTTTAAAATCGACTCGTCCCTCAACAAAAAAAAAAAAAAAAAACTTGCACGTCCATTGTTTAAATCCACGCTTAGTAATTTTTTTTTTTTTTTTTTTTCGTTTTGCCCGAATCTTCGACACCATTTTCGACGCCATTAGGGACTCGCGTGGAGAATGATTTACGATATTAACGTATACACGTAATTGTAATTATATGGGTGATCGCTCGTTGATGCGTACGAGCCCAAAGTGGCAGCAAACGCGGAGAACGCAAAAGAAGGAAGGTCGCGGATTCCTTGTGGCCTGAGGCCGAGCTGATCGATCGAACGATCTTTACAACTTTATACACGGTATATAATGATACACCCGTTTCGCTCGTGACCACAAGGTGAGCCGGAGCCACTCGAGAATCCGTTCGATTCTATGTACCAATGGAAAACTCGCATTCCCCCCCCCCCCCCCGCGTACAACCATTGTTACGTTACGTTTCAATACGTCTCAGTGATAATTCCATCGCGTGCGATATTCGTATCGATTTATTGCATTTTAATCACCCATCACTTTTAAATAAGACAGAATGTGTTTCGCGTGGATAACCGCTTATCGACGCTTTTCTCAATTGCTTCATTTCTACAGGGCCCTCGTTGGACGTTGCGCTGGAGTTTGTATCGTTTCGACGAAACGATGTTTAATTTGTTTTTTTTTTTTTTTAATTTTTCTCATTTTTTTTTTCATATTAAATATTTGGAAATTAATAATTAAATATTAATTAATTGATACTTTATTCTTATATTTATAGATTTTTACTTTTATTTATTTATTTTTGTTTTCATTTTATTGAATATGAAGCAATTCAATATCTAAGTGAACACGTGACAAGGAGCAAAAGCTTTTTTTCGAAAATCATTATTATTCGAAATTCGAGAATTTTATTTGTCAAAAAATTCTTTGAATGGCGATGAAGATAAAGGAATTATTTTGTATTTTGATATGTAAAATAAATAAGTAATTCTTTATTTTTATCGCTTTTCGAAGTAGTTTTTCCGCAATCTGAAGTTTTTTATTTTTTTAAATACGATTTCACGATTTTCGTATCTGTCGGGAATCAGCGAAAATATTGGGTTATTGAAAAGAATTAATTTTCGCTGCGTTTAAACGATGCAAACTGAAACGTCGTTATTGAAACGCAATGAATAATAAATTTTCATCAATTTGCGGTTTTTTTTTGGGTTTGTTTAGTCTGAGAAAATTGATTGAAATCTTTTATATATTCTTCCTAGAAATTTGATATGATTGTAATAATGATAAAAAGGAATAAGAATGCAAAAAAAAGATTGTTGCTTTGTGACGATTGTCACTCGGATATTTCTAGTATGAGTTGAATTTAACCGGGACTGCTCTTCGAATTCCTTCACACGTGTTTCCATTCAATTGTTTCAATGAGGAATCAAGTGATTTAACGAGACTGTACTTTTCCATCGCGTCAAATGGTGCCACAGTTTTCATGATCGGAAGGTTTCTAAATTGACGTTCGATCGCATCGAGCCTCAAAGTAATTTAAATTGATATTTAAATCGTTGCAACCCAACGAAAATTCTCGATTTTTTTAACAATTTTTTTCGTCCTATTTGGGTTTTCGAAACTAAACCAAATATTTCCATATTTCAATCTCAGAATTTCGCAACTTTAATTGGCAAAAAAAAATATTTCTCATACCGAAAAAAACTAATAAAAAAATCAATAAAAAGTATCGTTCAAAATCAATGAAAATTCACTATTTTTTAATCATTTTTGCGACCTGTTTGGACTTTCGAAAATTGTCGAATTGTTGGTCCCTTTTCATATCAGAATTGGGCAATTTCAATTGGCAAGCAAATATTTTTTATACCGAAGAAAACTAATAAAAAAATTGATAAAAAATATCGTTGAAAACCAGTGAAATTCACTATTTCTCGATTATTTTTGCGACCTATTTAGGGTTTCGAAAATCGTCCAAACGCTTGAGTCAAAAACGAATGGCCGACCAGCTTTGTTCGGAGATTCGACGAGCAGTTTTCAGATTCGATTGGCCGATTCAAAATATTCCAGAATAACGGGTTCAAATGTCCTTTCTCCGCGTGGACGTATGGGCTTTGAGCGTGTGTTTATTTATGTATCAATACGTCGGGAGGTGAAGGACGCCCAGGAAGATGCTTCGAAGGATATTCGTCTCGCGCGAAGTAAAGAGCGTTCAACCTTGAAGATTGTCTAGGAATTAAACGAATCGGATTACGACCGATACACAGGAAACTCAAATTCCAAAAAAACCACAAGATATTTTGAAAAAATAAAATGTAAAAAGTTTTAAAAAATGTATACTAATGGAACTTGAAAAATTAATTTCCGAGCAATAAAACACGCCCCTTCGAGTATTACGATAAAATATTTGTAACAATTATCGACGTCGATAAAAACTCGCATTTATCGAATTATCGTTTCGTCATTATTTTTTTTTTTTTTTACATTTATCGAATCATCATTTTAACTTTTTTTTTTTAATTGAAAGTAAAGAATTTTTAGTTTTTTACAGAATTCTTTTATCATAGTTTTAGTCGATGGAAGAACGATGAAAAATTTTGCAAAAAAAAGATGCGTGACGAAACGATTCGATTTATCTCGACTTTCGTTTCAGATTCGTATCCGCGTTTTTTTTTTTGTTGTTTTTTTTCTTCGCGATGCATCGACGCGACCTTAAAATATCAATGATAAACTGGCGAGGAGCGAGCTTCTTCGCATTCTCGCGTTCGATCCAGGGACGTTTCTTCAATTTCTTTTTTTTTCCGCCATTAATTCATACTTTTACGAGTTCGAGAGAAAACCCGTCTGGAATGACGATTGTTGATTAAACTGTGCGATTAATTACGACGGTAGGGACACGTGTACGAGGTGACGACGGTGCGAGCGCTGGTCGATCGATATTGTTAAATCATTATAAAGCTCGAAAATGATTAAGCCCTCTGTTTGACCCAAAAACGACTTATTGGTGAAATTGTGCGATTTGATATTTCTTAGCTCAAGCCAGTCTAAAATCTCGACTTTTCCAAAAACGACAAGCTATCGAACGACACATATTGGAATTAAATAAACATTTATATCATTCGAAAAAATTTTCGAAGTTATTTAACAAAATCATAAATTTAAATCAGATAAATGAATACTCATGCTGAGAGTATATTTATTTATTCAAAAACATTTTTTATACATTTAAATAAAGGGTGTAACTGAATCGAATCTTTATCTATATGATTCAAAAATATCTAATTCTTCCCGATATAATATCCAAAACAAATAAGAAAATATATTTACAGACAGAAAGAAAAAAAATCTAGAATTAATAGATTAAATTATTCAATTAGTCTTAAATAATTAAGTTTATTATTAAATCTTAATAATTAAATAATAATCTTAATTAATTAATACTAATTCAATTAACTAATCTAGATAATTAAATAACCATCTTAATTAATTAATAATAATTAAATTAATTAATCTAGATAATTCTAGATTATTTCTTATCGTCAATAAATAAATCGAAAAAAAAAAAAATTCAAACGACAACTCATTAATTTTTTCTCCCCCGAAGCTCCAGCCTCAAAATTATCGCCCCTTCTATTCGCAAACAATAGAAAATATTTTTTTTTTTTCGCGAGACCTTTTCCAGTATCAAGACTTCGCTAAATCCGGGGCGCGATTCGATCGACGTTTCGAATCAGGGAGTTATCGAATTTTAGAAAGCGGACATCATCGTGACGTACGTCGCGGAGGTGCGTGAAGAAAAATCACGGGAGACCATTATAGCCACGAGAAGGCGAGACCGGAAAGGACACAGTTGCATCGGGCTGCGTGCATTTTACCGTCTATATATACGAGCGGAGAAGAATTCCGTGAAAATGCACCGGTGTATAATGTTCGCTGATAAACCACCGTATAATTATCAACGAGTTATAAATACGACCGAGAGTTAGCCGAAGCGACCGCTTTTCGCAGACCTTGTTAGGCGCTGGTCATTAACGGTGAATACCGGTTGGACGTTTCATCTCTCCGAGGTATACCCTGTGAAAGACAGAGCGAGAGAGAGAGAGAGAGAGAGAGAGAGAACAAGAGGCAGTGCGTGAAAAGAAGGGGTCACAGACGACACTGTACTTTGAAAATTGAATATTTACCGATCTTTTGAATAATACATTTCGCGAAACTAATGAAAAACAATCCCACCGCACGACCTACCTATATTGTGCATTATTATGCACAATAATAATAATCCACGATGATTATTAAATAAATTATTAAAGTGGAAATAACTTATTCAAAAATGTACAAAATCAATTTTAAAAAAGAAAATGAGAAATAATAATAATGGTAATGGAGGTGACGATGACGATAACGGTGTCAATAATATTTGTATGTTTATATATTTAATTATGTATTTTATTACATAACAATAATGATAATGATTATTATTATTATTATTATTATTATTATTGTAATTAGTATCAAATCATATCATCGTGTCAAATGATATAATCGATTATGATAAAGCTGTCAATGATAATATACATATAAAACAATAATAGTAATGATAATAATAATCAGTATTGTTAGAATTCGGTCTAATCAATCATAATTTTTGCTATCACTGATCAGTACAGTAAATTATTGATAACAAGTAATTCTAATAAATAATATTATGAACAACTTTCGTTGTCAATTTAATAAGTGTTATTATTGTTATTATTATGGTTTATCCTTGTCTTCAGTTGTGAAGACTATTTCTATTTTTTTAATTGTACAAATATACGAAAGATGAATTGTGTATAATAACGAGAAAAATAATAATGTTTTATTATTGTCATTGATACGAAAATTATGACTAACAGGATTGTCATTACGAGGTATTTAAAAGAAAAAAAAAACAGTCGTGCAGTCTGATGACTCTACGATATAAAAAGTGACCACGTGCATAATACATATGCATTTATCGAAACAATTAAACTCGCTGCTTAATTTAACACGAATCTCAAGCCCAGACGATGCAGTTTCGTGAGGAACGAGAAAAAAGACGGAATTAAGAGAAAAGAGAGGGTGCGAGTGGGAGGTGACCGACACAAAAGTTGAGAGCAAAAAAATCATCAGCCGAGTAGAGAAAATGGTCGTGATCGCGTTGACGGCGATACACACTTCCAAATATACAAGGTGACCGGAAATTCGACCTATTCCTTCAAAGGTGTTATAGTAGAGGTTATTTGCAACAAAAAATGTCCCATCAACTGGGGGTCGAAAATTGATGGTTATTGATACATCGATGTTTTTATGTTTTTTGAAGAATTTCCTGACTTTCTGCCTAAAATAAAAAATCATGAAAAAAAAATACGTTATTATAAACAACGATTTGATACTTTTCTGAGAGACCAAGAGCTAGCGATTATAACCAAGTGACATATCTCAAAAAAAGATAAAAATGTATAAAAAAATATGGCATACTTCCTAAGTTCATTTTTTTACACCTTCATATGAAAAAATTGATACGAAAATAGTTCAGGCGCTGTTATGAAAAATTCGTTCGTATGAGTATTTATGGACTCATTTAAAAAATTCTTTTTTTTGTTTGAAAGGGTAGTCCCAAGGTAGTCCCACTGCCATAAAGTCAAGTCTCCGGTCTCCAGGATCCTGGAGAAATGAAAGTACAATCTCAAAAATAAGCTCGTTTTTTTCTATTA